>CAJUZD010000060.1:0-87508 GCA_910592335.1 Adalia bipunctata | reverse complement strand
ATGATGAATTTTAGACATAGTTTGAATATTTATTACTATATATTAAAATAATAAGGAACATAGAAATTTTGACGTTTGTGACGAGGGCTCTAAAATGCGATCGGCGAAGCCGATCGCCCCGGCGCTTGCGCCCCCCGACGGGCTCGGTGAAGGGGGCGTCGGAAAGGGGAAGAACGGGGCTAGGCGTGGGCGTTTTCGGATTTTTTCTGCGACTTGGGCAAGTATTTCAAAAAAATTCGCCAAAAGTGTCGAAATCGCCGAAATGACCCGATTTACAAGGCATAAGGATATTTTCTGGGGGCCCCTAGACCTCGGGAGTTTTTTTCGAACGAAGCGGCACATCTTTCTTCGGAGCGGTACGCAAAGGGTTTTTCGACACGTTCCTCCGGGTCTCCGCAAGAAATTCGCAAAGTTACGACGTTTCTCGAAAGGTGCGAGAATCTGGCGATCATCGATGACTGCACAGAGGCCCCATCGTCAGGTTGACGTTTCGTATTTCAGAGGTCGGAAGTAATTTTTTAAAATGCAGATTTTCGGTATTTAATCGCCTTTCGAGGGTAAGTATTTGGTCGATTGTCGAATATTAACGTTTGTTTTTCCTTTTCAGCTAAAATTCCGGGTCGATAAAGCGTTTTTTGAAGCGATACGAATGTTTACTTTTGAGGATATACCGGTGAAGCGAGAAATGAACGAAATACCTGAAAATGGGGCCTTATCGAGTTGGATCGTTTAAATGTAGTCTCATGAGTTGGATTACTACGATATTTTCCGGATTTCAAAAGGATTTCGGTGATTTTCGGGCAAGTTTCGAACTTTGACATTAGTGAGAAGGGGTCGAAACTTGCGATGATTTCGGTTATTTGGGGGACTCTTTTTAGCTGAAAACGACTAAAAACGCATTTTGCAGATCGTCTTCAACAAAACCAGACCTGGATACAAGCCCCACCATGAGTTTTCAGGAAATTACGAACAAATTCCATCAGGTAATTTTGACAGGTCGTTTGCCGTAGGAAATTGAAAATCGAGTTTTTGGGATAAATTGAAGCAGCTGGGGGCCCGAATCTTTTCGGTTCTCATGTTTTAAGGCGTTTTTCGAAGGTTTGTACTGGAATTTCCCGATTTTTCCAATTTCGTGTGATATTTTGAACCGATTTTTATTTTTGACTTTCAGGCCCTCTTTTTCCGAGAAGATCGTTCAGAAATGAAAAAATGTGCATGAATTTGGAAGAAGAGATTGCTATTGAACCGTTTCTCAGGTATTTCTCGGTGTATTTCAGTAGAATTGCAGAAATAATGAGAATTTGTAAAAGTGAATGGGTCCGAGGCTTGGCCGAATATGAGGGCGGGCTGGTAGCACGAGAATTCAGGACAATTGCTGAGATGGAAATTACGAGTTTTTCGAAAAAATCTTGGGCTTTAAGGTGCATTGTGTATTTGTTATTGACGATAGACTAACTTTTTCTCATTGCAGCAAAAATTTCGAACCAATTTGGCAGTTTTTGAAGGAATTTGTGCAACAATTTCAAGGTGACATTGAAAGTGAAAGAATTGAGATCAAACTGTTTTGAAACGATGATGAATGAAAAAATTCAGAGTGAGTACAAGGTTGGGATGTTACTTGCGAGATTCTCATTCTGGAAATGATTGGTTTTCAACAAATTTATGAGAAATTACGTATTTTAAGAAGAATGAGAATTTCACATTGTTTCAATTATTATTCGGACAGCTCCCGAAGGGAGCTGCTTTTTGTGACCGAAGGTCACATGTTATTTTTCAGGCAGCTCCCGAAGGGAGCTGCCTGCTTTGTGGCCAAAGGCCACATGCTTTGATCTTTCTTTGAAGACAGCCTTAACAGTTGCTACGGTTTTTCCCCCGTCCCTCCCAGAGTAATTCCGTGAACAGTGCAATCCAAAAAGAAGAAACAGAAGAGGAACACCTGGCTGATTTTTACAGTGTGAAAGGATACATGGAATACGATACCTATCTCATATCATTCTGAGTGTGTTGAAAAAAGGACTTTTGGGCATTTATTTCAAATGGAATGAATCAAGGTAGGAATTTTCATGGTGGGTTTTTTCGTTATATTTATCCTTATTCTTTTGAAGGTTTCCATGTTTTGCGAAAATTTCTCTAATGATAACCGTGATGTTGGGAGTGTTATGTAGAATTATTCGAACTGAGAAAGGGAAAGGTTTTGGTTTTTTGAGGTGAGTTTTTCTGTTTCATTCATGAATATTGGACTGCGTTTTTTGGGGTTCTTTTTCTATAGAATATTTCGACTATGCGTGCACAGAATATTTAGACAATGCGTGCACAGAATATTATGACTATGCGTGCACAGAATATTATGACTATGCGTGCACAGAAAATTTTGACATTTTCATCGAATGCAATTTCGATTTTTCGAGACCATCATTATTTTATGTTGTGATTGTCAAGGTTACTCGATAGAGTTTGACATTTTTCAGGAAATTTATCTCCTTGCCTTACTGTTGGGTTCTTTTACAGTTGAATGCGAATCTAACTTCAAAGGAGGATCTGTCAAGAAATGCGAATCTACCTATGAGGCGAATCTACCTATAAGGCGAATCTACCTATAAGGCGAATCTACCTATAAGGCGAATCTACCTATAAGGCGAATCTACCTATAAAGCGAATTTACCTACAAGGTATTTCTACCTAATATATTGATCTGTGGGCCCAAACTAGTTACTATATATTAAAATAATAAGGAACATAGAAATTTTGACATTTGTGACGAGGGCTCTAAAAGGCGATCGGCGAAGCCGATCGCCCCGGCGCTTGCGCCCCCCGACGGGCGCGAGGATGGGGGCGTCGGAAAGGGGAAGAACGGGGCTACGCGTGAGCGTTTTCGGATTTTTTCTGCGACTTGGGCAAGTATTTAAAAAAAATTCGCCAAAAGTGTCGAAATCGCCGAAATGACCCGATTTACAAGGCATAAGGATATTTTCTGGGGGCCCCTAGACCTCGGGAGTTTTTTCTAAACGAAGCGGCACGTCTTTCTTCGGAGCGGTACGCAAAGGGTTTTTCGACACGTTCCTCCGGGTCTCCGCAAGAAATTCGCAAAGTTACGACGTTTCTCGAAAGGTGCGAGAATCTGGCGATCATCGATGACGGCACAGAGGCCCCATCGTCAGGTTGACGTTTCGTATTTCAGAGGTCGGAAGTAATTTTTTAAAATGCAGATTTTCGGTATTTAATCGCCTTTCGAGGGTAAGTATTTGGTCGATTGTCGAATATTAACGTTTGTTTTTCCTTTTCAGCTAAAATTCCGAGTCGATAAAACGTTTTTTGAAGCGATACGAATGTTTACATTTCACGATATACCGGTGATGCGAGAAATGAATGAAATACCTGAAAATGGGGCCTTATCGAGTTGGATCGTTTAAATGGAGTCTCATGAGTTGGATTACCACGATATTTTCCGGATTTCAAAAGGATTTCGGTGATTTTCGGGCAAGTTTCGAACTTTGACGTTAGTGAGAAGGGGGTGAAAGGTGGACTGATTTCCGTTATTTGGGCGACTTTTTTTAGCTGAAAACGACTAAAAACGCATTCTACAGATCGTCTTCAACAAAACCAGACCTGGATATAAGCCCCACAATGAGTTTTCAGGAAATTACGAACAAATTCCATCGGTCTATTTTGACAGGTCGTTTGCCGTAGGAAATTGAAAATCGAGTTTTTGGAATAAATTAAAGCAGCTGGGGGCCCGAATCTTTTCGGATCTCATGTTTTAAGGCGTTTTTCGAAGGTTTGTACTGGAATTTCCCGATTTTATAAATTTTGTGTGATATTTTGAACCGATTTTTATTTTTGACTTTCAGGTCCTTTTTTCCGAGAAGATCGTTCAGAAATGAAAAAATGTGCATGAATTTGGACGAAGAGATTGCTATTGAACCGTTTCTCAGGTATTTCTCGGTGTATTTCAGTAGAATTGCAGAAATAATGAGAATTTGTAAAAGTGAATGGGTCCGAGGCTTGGCCGAATATGAGGGCGGGCTGGTAGCACGAGAATTTAGGACAATTGCTGAGATGGAAATTACGAATAAATCTTGGGCTTTAAGGTGCATTGTGTATTTGTTATTGACTATAGACTAACTTTTTCTCATTGCAGCAAAAATTTCGAACCAATTTGGCAGTTTTTTAAAGAATTTGGGAAACAATTTTGAGGTGACATTGAAAGTGGAAGAATTGAGATAAAACTGTTTTGAAACGATGATGAATGAGAATAATTCAAAGTGAGTACAAGGTTGGGATGTTACTTGCGAGATTCTCATTCTGGAAATGATTGGTTTTCAACAAATTTATGAGAAATTACGTATTTTAAAGAAGAATGAGAATTTCACATTGTTTCAATTATTATTCGGACAGCTCCCGAAGGGAGCTGCTTTTTGTGACCGAAGGTCACATGTTATTTTTCAGGCAGCTCCCGAAGGGAGCTGCCTGCTTTGTGGCCAAAGGCCACATGCTTTGATCTTTCTTTGAAGAGAGCCTTAACAGTTGCTACGGTTTTTTCCCCCCAGTTTTTTCCCTCCCAGAATAATTCTGTGAACAGTGCAATCCAAGAAGAAGAGACTGAAGAGGAACACCTGGCTGATTTTTACAGTGTGAAAGGATACATGGAATACGATACCTATGTCATATCATTCTGAGTGTGTTGAAAATAGGACTTTTGGGCATTTATTTCAAATGGAATGAATCAAGGTAGGAATTTTCATGCTGGGTTTTTTCGTTATATTTATCCTTATTCTTTTGAAGGTTTCCATGTTTTGCGAAAATTTCTCTAATGATAACCGTGATGTTGGGAGTGTTATGTAGAATTTTCCGAACTGAGAAAGGGAAAGGATTTGGTTTTTTGAGGTGAGTTTTTCTGTTTCATTCATGAATATTGGACTGCGTTTTTTGGGGTTCTTTTTCTATAGAATATTTCGACTATGCGTGCACAGAATATTTAGACAATGCGTGCACAGAATATTATGACTATGCGTGCACAGAAAATTTTGACATTTTCATCGAATGCAATTTAGATTTTTCGAGACCATCATTATTTTATGTTGTGGTTGTCAAGGTTACTCGATAGAGTTTGACATTTTTCAGGAAATTTATCTCCTTGCCTTACTGTTGGGTTCTTTTACAGTTGAATGCGAATCTAACTTCAAAGGAGGATCTGTCAAGAAATGCGAATCTACCTATGAGGCGAATCTACCTATAAGGCGAATCTACCTATAAGGCGAATCTACCTATAAGGCGAATCTACCTATAAGGCGAATCTACCTACAAGGTGTTTCTACCTAATATATTGATCTGTGGGCCCAAACTAGTTACTATATATTAAAATAATAAGGAACATAGAAATTTTGACATTTGTGACGAGGGCTCTAAAATGCGATCGGCGAAGCCGATCGCCCCGGCGCTTGCGCCCCCCTGCGGGCGCGAGGAAGGGGGCGCGGGAAAGGGGAAGAACGGGGCTACGCGTGAGCGTTTTCGGATTTTTTCTGCGACTTGGGCAAGTATTTCAAAAAAATTCGCCAAAAGTGTCGAAATCGCCGAAATGACCCGATTTACAAGGCATAAGGATATTTTCTGGGGGCCCCTAGACCTCGGGAGTTTTTTCTAAACGAAGCGGCACGTCTTTCTTCGGAGCGGTACGCAAAGGGTTTTTCGACACGTTCCTCCGGGTCTCCGCAAGAAATTCGCAAAGTTACGACGTTTCTCGAAAGGTGCGAGAATCTGGCGATCATCGATGACGGCACAGAGTTCGGATCGTCAGGTTGACGTTTCATATTTCAGAGGTCCGACGTAATTTTTTAAAATGCAGAATTTTGATATTTAATCGCCTTTCGAGGGTAAGTATTTGGTCGATTGTCGAATATTAACGTTTGTTTTTCCTTTTCAGCTAAAATTCCGGGTCGATAAAGCGTTTTTTGAAGCGATACGAATGTTTACATTTCACGATATACCGGTGATGCGAGAAATGAATGAAATACCTGAAAATGGGGCCTTATCGAGTTGGATCGTTTAAATGGAGTCTCATGAGTTGGATTACCACGATATTTTCCGGATTTCAAAAGGATTTCGGTGATTTTCGGGCAAGTTTCGAACTTTGACGTTAGTGTGAAGGGGGTGAAAGGTGGACTGATTTCCGTTATTTGGGGGCCTTTTTCTAGGTGAGAAGGACAAAAAACGCATTCTACAGATCGTCTTCAACAAAACCAGACCTGGATATAAGCCCCACAATGAGTTTTCAGGAAATTACAAACAAATTCCATCAGGCTATTTTGACAGGTCGTTTGCCGTAGGAAATTGAAATTCGAGTTTTTGGGATAAATTAAAGCAGCTGGGGGCCCGAATCTTTTCGGCCCTTATGTTTGAAGGCGTTTCTCGAAGGTTTGTACTGGAATTTCCCGATTTTTCCAATTTCGTGTGATATTTTGAACCGATTTTTATTTTTGATTTTCAGGTCCTTTTTTCCGAGAAGATCGTTCAGAAATGAAAAAATGTGCATGAATTTGGACGAAGAAATCGCTATTCGATCGTTTCTCAGGTATTTCTCGGTGTATTTCAGTAGAATTGCAGAAATAATGAGAATTTGTAAAAGTGAATGGGTCCGAGGCTTGGCCGAATATGAGGGCGGGCTGGTAGCACGAGAATTCAGGACAATTGCTGAGATGGAAATTACGAGTTTTTCGAATAAATCTTGGGCTTTAAGGTGCATTGTGTATTTGTTATTGACGATTGACTAACTTTTCCTCATTGCAGCAAAAATTTCGAACCAATTTGGCAGTTTTTGAAGGAATTTGTGCAACAATTTCAAGGTGACATTGAAAGTGAAAGAATTGAGATAAAACTGTTTTGAAACGATGATGAATGAGAATAATTCAAAGTGAGTACAAGGTTGGGATGTTACTTGCGAGATTCTCATTCTGGAAATGATTGGTTTCTAACAAATTCTTGAGAAATTACGTATTTTAAGAAGAATGAGAATTTCACATTATTTCGACTATTTTTCAGGCAGCTCCCGAAGGGAGCTGCCTTTGTGGCCAAAAGCCAAATGTTTATAGCTTTCTTTGAAGACAGCCTTAACAGTTGTTACGGTTTTCCCCCCGTCCCTCCAAGAGTAATTCCAATTTCGTGTGATATTTTGAACCGATTTTTATTTTTGACTTTCAGGTCCTTTTTTCCAAGAAGATCGTTCAGAAATGATAAAATGTGCATGAATTTGGACGAAGAGATTGCTATCGAACCGTTTCTCAGGTATTTCTCGGTGTATTTTCGTAGAATTGCAGAAATAATAAGAATTTGTAAAAGTGAATGGGTCCGAGGATTTAGGCCAATTGAAAGTGAAAGAACTGTTTTGAAACGATGATGAATGAAAAGAATTCAGAGTGAGTACAAGGTTGGGATGTTATTTGCGAGATTCTCATTCTGGATATGATTGGTTTCTAACAAATTCACGAGAAATTACGTATTTTAAGAAGAATGAGAATTTCACATTATTTCGACTATTTTTCAGGCAGCTCCCGAAGGGAGCTGCCTTTGTGGCTAAAGGCCAAATGTTTATAGCTTTCTTTGAAGACAGCCTTAACAGTTGCTACGGTTTTTCCCCCGTCCCTCCCAGAGTAATTCCGTGAACAGTGCAATCCAAAAAGAAGAAACAGAAGAGGAACACCTGGCTGATTTTTACAGTGTGAAAGGATACATGGAATACGATACCTATCTCATATCATTCTGAGTGTGTTGAAAATAGGACTTTTGGGCATTTATTTCAAATGGAATGAATCAAGGTAGGAATTTTCATGGTGGGTTTTTTCGTTATATTTATCCTTATTCTTTTGAAGGTTTCCATGTTTTGCGAAAATTTCTCTAATGATAACCGTGATGTTGGGAGTGTTATGTAGAATTATTCGAACTGAGAAAGGGAAAGGTTTTGGTTTTTTGAGGTGAAATTTTCTGTTTCATTCATGAATATTGGACTGCGTTTTTTGGGGCTCTTTTTCTATAGAATATTTCGACTATGAGTGCACAGAATATTTCGACAATGAGTGCACAGACTATTTTGACCATGCGTGCACAGAATATTTTGACATTTTCATCGAATGCAATTTCGATTTTTCGAGACCATCATTATTTTATGTTGTGGTTGTCAAGGTTACTCGATAGAGTTTGACATTTTTCAGGAAATTTATCTCCTTGCCTTACTGTTGGGTTCTTTTACAGTTGAATGCGAATCTAACTTCAAAGGAGGATCTGTCAAGAAATGCGAATCTACCTATGAGGCCAATCTACCTATAAGGCGAATCTACCTATAAGGCGAATCTACCTATAAGGCGAATCTACCTATAAGGCGAATTTACCTACAAGGTGTTTCTACCTAATATATTGATCTGTGGGCCCAAACTAGTTACTATATATTAAAATAATAAGGAACATAGAAATTTTGACATTTGTGACGAGGGCTCTAAAATGCGATCGGCGAAGCCGATCGCCCCGGCGCTTGCGCCCCCCTGCGGGCTGGGGGATGGGGGCGTCGGAAAGGGGAAGAACGGGGCTAGGCGTGGGCGTTTTCGGATTTTTTCTGCGATGTCGGGAAGTATTTTAAAAAAATTCGCGAAAACCGTCGAAATCGCCTAAATGACCCGATTTACAAGGCATAAGGATATTTTCTGGGGGCCCCTAGACCTCGGGAGTTTTTTCTAAACGAAGCGGCACATCTTTCTTCGGAGCGGTACGCAAAGGGTTTTTCGACACGTTCCTCCGGGTCTCCGCAAGAAATTCGCAAAGTTACGACGTTTCTCGAAAGGTGCGAGAATCTGGCGATCATCGATGACGGCACAGAGGCCCCATCGACAGGTTGACGTTTCGTATTTCAGAGGTCGGAAGTAATTTTTTAAAATGCAGATTTTCGATATTTAATCGCCGTTCGAGGGTAAGTATTTGGTCGATTGTCGAATATTAACGTTTGTTTTTCCTTTTTAGCTAAAATTCCGAGTCGATAAAGCGTTTTTTGAAGCGATAAAGAATGTTTACTTTTGAGGATATACCGGTGATGCGAGAAATGAATGAAATACCTGAAAATGGGGCCTTATCGAGTTGGATCGTTTAAATGGAGTCTTAGGAGTTGGATTACTACGATATTTTCCGGATTTCAAAAGGATTTCGGTGATTTTCGGGCAAGTTTCGAACTTTGACATTAGTGAGAAGGGGGTGAAAGGTGGACTGATTTCCGTTATTTGGGGGCCTCTTTTTAGGTGAAAACGACTAAAAACGCATTTTGCAGATCGTCTTCAACAAAACCAGACCTGGATATAAGCCCCACCATGAGTTTTGAGGAAATTACGAACAAATTCCATCAGGCTATTTTGACAGGTCGTTTGCCGTAGGAAATTGAAAATCGAGTTTTTGGGATAAATTGAAGCAGCTGGGGGCCCGAATCTTTTCGGATCTCATGTTTTAAGGCGTTTTTCGAAGGTTTGTACTGGAATTTCCCGATTTTTCCAATTTCGTGTGATATTTTGAACCGATTTTTATTTTTGATTTTCAGGTCCTTTTTTCCGAGAAGATCGTTCAGAAATGAAAAAATGTGCATGAATTTGGACGAAGAAATCGCTATTCGATCGTTTCTCAGGTATTTCTCGGTGTATTTCAGTAGAATTGCAGAAATAATGAGAATTTGTAAAAGTGAATGGGTCCGAGGCTTGGCCGAATATGAGGGCGGGCTGGTAGCACGAGAATTCAGGACAATTGCTGAGATGGAAATTACGAGTTTTCCGAATAAATCTTGGGCTTTAAGGTGCGTTGTGTATTTGTTATTGACGATAGACTAACTTTTCCTCATTGCAGCAAATATTTCGAACCAATTTGGCAGTTTTTGAAGGAATTTGTGCAACAATTTCAAGGTGACATTGAAAGTGAAAGAATTGAGATAAAACTGTTTTGAAACGATGATGAATGAAAAGAATTCAGAGTGAGTACATGGTTGGGATGTTATTTGCGAGATTCTCATTCTGGATATGATCGGTTTCTAACAAATTCTTGAGAAATTACGTATTTTAAGAAGAAAGAGAATTTCACATTATTTCGACTATTTTTCAGGCAGCTCCCGAAGGGAGCTGCCTTTGTGGCCAAAAGCCAAATGTTTATAGCTTTCTTTGAAGACAGCCTTAACAGTTGTTACGGTTTTTCCCCCGTCCCTCCCAGAGTAATTCCAATTTCGTGTGATATTTTGAACCGATTTTTATTTTTGACTTTCAGGTCATTTTTTCCAAGAAGATCGTTCAGAAATGATGAAATGTGCATGAATTTGGACGAAGAGATTGCTATTGAACCGTTTCTCAGGTATTTCTCGGTGTATTTTCGTAGAATTGCAGAAATAATGAGAATTTGTAAAAGTGAATGGGTCCGAGGATTTAGGCCAATTGAAAGTGAAAGAACTGTTTTGAAACGATGATGAATGAAAAGAATTCAGAGTGAGTACAAGGTTGGGATGTTATTTGCGAGATTCTCATTCCATTCTGGATATGATTGGTTTCTAACAAATTCACGAGAAATTACGTATTTTAAGAAGAACGAGAATTTCACATTGTGTCAATTATTTTTCGGGCAGCTCCCGAAGGGAGCTGCTTTTTGTGGCCGAAGGCCACATGTTTTTAGTATTCTTTGATCCGCCTTAACAGTTGTTACGGTTTTCCCCCCGTCCCTCCCAAAGTAATTCCGTGAACAGTGCAGTCCAAGAAGGAGAGACTGAAGAGGAACACCTGGCTGATTTTTACAGTGTGAAGGATACAGAGAATACGATACCTATCTCATATCATTCTGAGTGTGTTGAAAATAGGACTTTTGGGCATTTATTTCAAATGGAATGAATCAAGGTAGGAATTTTCATGCTGGGTTTTTTCGTTATATTTATCCTTATTCTTTTGAAGGTTTCCATGTTTTGCGAAAATTTCTCTAATGATAACCGTGATGTTGGGAGTGTTATGTAGAATTATTCGAACTGAGAAAGGGAAAGGATTTGGTTTTTTGAGGTGAGTTTTTCTGTTTCATTCATGAATATTGGACTGCGTTTTTTGGGGTTCTTTTTCTATAGAATATTTCGACTATGCGTGCACAGAATATTTAGACAATGCGTGCACAGAATATTATGACTGCGTGCACAGAATATTATGACTGCGTGCACAGAATATTATGACTGCGTGCACAGAAAATTTTGACATTTTCATCGAATGCAATTTCGATTTTTCGAGACCATCATTATTTTATGTTGTGGTTGTCAAGGTTACTCGATAGAGTTTGACATTTTTCAGGAAATTTATCTCCTTGCCTTACTGTTGGGTTCTTTTACAGTTGAATGCGAATCTAACTTCAAAGGAGGATCTGTCAAGAAATGCGAATCTAGCTATGAGGCCAATCTACCTATAAGGCGAATCTACCAATAAGGCGAATCTACCTATAAGGCGAATCTACCTATAAGGTGAATCTACCTATAAGGCGAATTTACCTACAAGGTGTTTCTACCTAATATATTGATCCGTGGGCCCAAACTAGTTACTATATATTAAAATAATAAGGAACATAGAAATTTTGACGTTTGTGACGAGGGCTCTAAAATGCGATCGGCGAAGCCGATCGCCCCGGCGCTTGCGCCCCCCTGCTGGATGGGTGACGGGGGCGTCGGAAAGGGGAAGAACGGGGCTACGCGTGGGCGTTTTCGGATTTTTTCCAAGTGGTCGGGAAGTATTTTGAAAAAATTCGCGAAATGTGTCGAAATCGCCGAAATGACCCGATTTACAAGGCATAAGGATATTTTCTGGGGGCCCCTAGACCTCGGGAGTTTTTTCTAAACGAAGCGGCATATCTTTCTTCGGAGCGGTACGCAAAGGGTTTTTCGACACGTTCCTCCGGGTCTCCGCAAGAAATTCGCAAAGTTACGACGTTTCTCGAAAGGTGCGAGAATCTGGCGATCATCGATGACGGCACATAGGCCCCATCGTCAGGTTGACGTTTCGTATTTCAGAGGTCGGAAGTAATTTTTTAAAATGCAGATTTTCGGTATTTAATCGCCTTTCGAGGGTAAGTATTTGGTCGATTGTCGAATATTAACGTTTGTTTTTCCTTTTCAGCTAAAATTCCGAGTCGATAAAGCGTTTTTTGAAGCGATACGAATGTTTACTTTTGAGGATATACCGGTGAAGCGAGAAATGAATAAAAAACATGAAAATGGGGCCTTATCGATATGGATCGTTTAAATGGAGTCTCATGAGTTGGATTACCACGATATTTTCCGGATTTCAAAAGGATTTCGGTGATTTTCGGGCAAGTTTCGAACTTTGACGTTAGTGAGATGGGGGTGAAAGGTGGACTGATTTCTGTTATTTGGGCGACTTTTTTTAGCTGAAAACGACTAAAAACGCATTTTGCAGATCGTCTTCAACAAAACCAGACCTGGATATAAGCCCCACAATGAGTTTTCAGGAAATTACGAACAAATTCCATCAGGTAATTTTGACAGGTCGTTTGCCGTAGGAAATTGAAAATCGAGTTTTTGGGATAAATTAAAGCAGCTGGGGGCCCGAATCTTTTCGGTTCTCATGTTTTAAGGCGTTTTTCGAAGGTTCGTACTGGAATTTCATCATTTTTCGAGAAAATTTTACTATTTTGCCTTCAACGGTGAGTGAATTTCAGATTCCGTTGAATAGAAATGTTTGCACAAATGTTACAGGAGCTTTCATGTCCATCTAGAAAGTATAAATAGGATGTATTGGATTGGAATACATTGTTTTTTCCCAAATTTTAGGTGATTTGACATGATTTTTGAGAAAAATAAAATCGATTCTGTTTAATAAGGTTATGTTGTTTGTTTATATGGATAATGGAACAAATAAACGATTTATATGGAACAATATAGCCAAAGTGAGTACTAATTGACCTTTTTACACTCGATCTCGACCTTTTTTTCAGGTATTTCGATGAACAAAATCCATCAGCTCCAATTGACTTCAATATTGCTCGGATGTAAGGAAATGTGCAGGTAGGGGGCCAATTCTGTGCGGAAATCGTATTTTACGTTGTCTTTCGACGATTTCGAATGGAATTTCCCCATTTTCCAAGGTTTGTATGATATTTTGAACGTATTAAAAAAATTTTTTTTCCAGGTCTATTTTTTCGAGAAATTTTTTTCAAAATGGAAAAATATGCATGAATTTGGAACAAAATAGTGTTATTGCACCTTTTCCAACCCATTTCTTGGTATATTTCCGTAGGATTTGTTAAAAACAAATTCGACAAGAAGCCTCGATAGAATGATAGGATTTCGGGAATTTATTCGAGAATTTCGGTATGGAATTCAAAGTAAGTAGTTGAACTGAACGTTATTATACTTTCTTTTATTGAAATTGAACCTTTCCCACTGTTTTTGCATGTGATTTTGCCGATTTAGAAGAAAAGAATGCATGCCTAGCATGTTCCTACTGCTCATAATAGATGGCGCTGTAGTAAGAATTTCACTATTCCATAAATCGTTTCGCAGATGGCTGAAAAAAATAGATTGTCGTTTCCCTGGTAACGAAGAATTAATGTATCGCCATTTTGCATTTCTGGAATGATTCTGTAGGAATGTGCCAATATTTCGAAAAACCTGCGTTCGAAGGTGGATTTCTGTCCCAACAAGAAGGTAATTATGAAAATGAAGTGAAAAAATGTTATATTGAATATCGATTTCTTTTTCAGAATGCCTGTGGAAATATTTGTTTTTATGGGAAAGGATATCCCGGATGTTTTTGACTGAAAAAGACCATCTGTAATGCAGAAGACGATGAAATATGAAATCCCACGTCATTTTTCAACGACGTGTGAAGGAATTTCACAAATTCCCATCGTCCTTCAGAAAAATCGAGGATTATTGAATCAAACTTAGGTGAGCAATCTGCACGGATATTCTGTTTTTCGAATACCACCCATAGTTTGGGTGGAATTTTAACGATTATTGAATTTTCTTTCTTTCAGGTCATTTTTCTGGTGAGAATCCTTTGAATCTGGAAATATATGACTGAATTTCGAGGAAGGAATTGCTATTCGACCATTTCAGAGGTACTTCTTGGTATATTTTCGTAGGAATGCAAAAATATTGCAGATTTGTGAAAAAAAAATTGAACAAGAAGCTTGAGTGGAAAAATCCAGCAAAGGGCGTTCTAGAAATTGAATATATGGACCGATATCAATGTAAGTGAACCTGTGACAGGCACAGCTGAATGTATATCCCCAACATAAATATGTTTTTAGCATGACGTTGAATCTAAGGTTCTTCTGAATAAAACTGTCTATGTAACATTTTTCTCTGTATTTTTCCAGCCCCTGCGAACGAATTGGACAATCTTTCCAGAGACAGTGCAAATCAATGATGATATCTACAGCAAAGAACCTACTTGCTGATTTTTCAAGAAACGCTCATGGAAATGGAATAATTTGAAGTTTATAAAAGTTATATTGCATATAATGTATTGTGTAGTTACTTGATTGTATGTATTCCAGAAAATAAAAATCAGTTTTCTTGAAATTTTCGACTTTTCATTCTACAATTTTCAACAGCAGAAAATTGTGCAGTACCTAAATATTTGAATTTCAAGTCTTTAATATAATTTGAACTTGGAAAAAGAATAGTTTTGAAAAATCTTGAATTTATCGACACATTCAACCATTGAGTGCAAGAGAAATAAGGTAAGCATAATTATTCTCTCTCTGCATTCCAATATACATAACATCTCACATATTATTGGCCCTTGGTGAGAGTTCAAATTGCATTTCTTTTCCTATGTATACATCTGAAAGTGAAACGAGTGTTGATGATTTTGAATAACCCATGGGTATTCACACTAAAGAATATGAGGGATTTGCTGATTTCACACAGTTGAAAAAAAGCACTCAGGGGATTCAGATGATTTAATGTTTACCAAAGTTATGTTGCACATAATTATTATGTGAATTTATTTCATTGTATATATTCCAGCCTGTAAATCTTGAAACTTTTCATTCGGAAATTCTCAATAGAAGCCTAATGGGCAGTTGATATCTAAATTCCATTGATCAATATAATTTGATCTTGAAAACAGATTAATTTCCAAATATTCTCGAATTACTTGACACATTTAATTAGTGAGCACGATTGTTCTCTCTTCATCATAATATAATCGTGATAACATAAATAGTGGCCCTCCGTAAGTGCAAAAAGTGGTTATCCATATGTATTGTATTAATTCAATCTGGTGTTTTTTCTGTTCATGAAAAATTTGGTCTTGAGAGCATAAGATATTTCTCCTTAATCCAATCTGGACATTGAAATTTACGAGCCAATATCAATATCAGTTCTTAGATATAGAGGCACGAATAATCTGATGGTGTATTAGTTGTTGATGTTTTTCAATAACCAAAAATAATGTTCGTCATTTTGTCTAAACAATTTCCAAGTAGCAATTTTTAAGGGATAACTTGAGAAAAACTTTTCGAAAATTATTACAAGTCCGAATTATTAGAGAGAGATGTAGCTATCATGAAATATTAGAATGTGTCAGAGTGAGATAGATTGAGAAAGACATTTCTATAATCACGTCATCAGCAACACAGATGAACGGCGAGTCGATGATCTTTCATAGCCGTGTAAAATCATAGACACAAGTTCCATGTTATGACACAATGTGTCTGAGTGAGATAGAACGAAAAAAACGTGTGAATTATAATACAGCACGAACAACAATGACAGATGAGTGCATATCTATGTTCACCCAGAGCCGTCAAACATAAAAATGTGAAATGCTGTGGTTTGTCGATGTCCGTCATAGAGTTTGACACCTGTCAAAGATGTTTTTTCTTCTTCTTCCTACCAATGGCCTCTTTATTTTTAAAATGCGAATCTTTGCTCTACATTGATCTTAATTAATTAATTGATTAACTTAAAAGGTAGATTAACTTAAAAGGTAGATCTGCGGGCCCAAACTAGTTACTATATATTAAAAAAATAAGGAACATAGAAGGGCATTAAATTTTTTCGAGGGCTCTTAGAGCGATCGGCGAAGCCGATCGCCCCGGCGCTTGCGCCCCCCTGCGGGCGAGGTGATGGGGGCGTCGGAAAGGGAAAGAACGGGGCTACGCGTGAGCGTTTTTGGATTTTTTCTACGACGTCGGGAAGTATTTTTAAAAAATTCGCGAAAATGGTCAAAATCGCCGAATAGACCCGATTTGATGGGCATAAGGATTTTTTCTGGGGGCACCTGGAGGAGGGTGGTTTTTTTTAAACGAAGCGGCATATCCTCTATTTTTTATGGACTTTTCGGGTTTTTCGACACGTTCCTCCGGGTCTCCGCAAGAAATTCGGAAAGTTACGACGTTTCTCGAAAACGGCGAAAATTTCGCGATCATCGATGACGGCACAGAGTTCGGATCGTCAGGTTGACGTTTCATATTTCCGAGGTCAGACGTAATTTTTTAAAATGCAGATTTTTGGTATTTAATCGCCTTTCGAGGGTAAGTATTTGGTCGATTGTCGAATATTAACGTTTGTTTTTCCTTTTCAGCTAAAATTCCGAGTCGATAAAGCGTTTTTTGAAGCGATACGAATGTTTACATTTCACGATATACCGGTAAAGCGAGAAATGAATAAAATACCTGAAAATGGGGCCTTATCGAGTTGGATCGTTTAAATGGAGTCTCATGAGTTGGTTTACCACGATATTTTCCGGATTTCAAAAGGATTTCGGTGATTTTCGGGCAAGTTTCGAACTTTGACGTTAGTGTGAAGGGGGTGAAAGGTGGACTGATTTATGTTATTTGGGGGCCTTTTTCTAGGTGAGAAGGACAAAAAACGCATTCTGCAGATCGTCTTTGACAAAACGAGACCTGGATACAAGCCCCACCATGAGTTTTGAGGAAATTACGAACAAATTCCATCAGGCTATTTTGACAGGTCGTTTGCCGTAGGAAATTGAAAATCGAGTTTTTGGAATAAATTGAAGCAGCTGGGGGCCCGAATCTTTTCGGATCTCATGTTTTAAGGCGTTTTTTGAAGGTTTGTACTGGAATTTCCCGATTTTATAAATTTTGTGTGATATTTTGAACCGATTTTCATTTTTGACTTTCAGGTCCTTTTTTCCGAGAAGATCGTTTAAAAATGAAAAAATGTGCATGAATTTGGACGAAGAGATTGCTATTGAACCGTTTCCCATATATTTCATGGTGTATTTTCGTAGAATTACAGAAATAATGAGAATTTGTAAAAGTGAATGGGTCCGAGGCTCGGCCGAATATGAGGGCGGTCTGGAAGCACGAGAATTCAGGCCAATTGCCGAGGTGGAAATTACGAGTTTTTCGAATAAATCTTGGGATTTAAGGTGCATTGTGTATTTGTTATTGACGATCGACTAACTTTTTCTCATTGCAGCAAAAATTTCGAACCAATTTGGCAGTTTTTTAAAGAATTTGGGAAACAATTTTGAGGTGACATTGAAAGTGGAAGAATTGAGATAAAACTGTTTTGAAACGATGATGAATGAGAATAATTCAAAGTGAGTACAAGGTTGGGATGTTACTTGCGAGATTCTCATTCTGGAAATGATTGGTTTTCAACAAATTTATGAGAAATTACGTATTTTAAGAAGAATGAGAATTTCACATTGTTTCAATTATTATTCGGACAGCTCCCGAAGGGAGCTGCTTTTTGTGACCGAAGGTCACATGTTATTTTTCAGGCAGCTCCCGAAGGGAGCTGCCTGCTTTGTGGCCAAAGGCCACATGCTTTGATCTTTCTTTGAAGACAGCCTTAACAGCTGCTACGGTTTTTTCCCCGTCCCTCCCAGAATAATTCCGTGAACAGTGCAATCCAAGAAGAAGAGACAGAAGAGGAACACCTGGCTGATTTTTACAGTGTGAAAGGATACATGGAATACGATACCTATCTCATATCATTTTGAGTGTGTTGGAAATAGGACTTTTGGGCATTTATTTCAAATGGAATGAATTAAGGTAGGAATTTTCATGCTGGGTTTTTTCGTTATATTTATCCTTATTCTTTTGCAGGTTTCCATGTTTTGCGAAAATTTCTCTAATGATAACCGTGATGTTGGGAGTGTTATGGAGAATTATTCGAACTGAGAAAGGGAAAGTATTTGGTTTTTTGAGGTGAGATTTTGTGTTCCATTCATGAATATCGGACTGGGTTTTTGGGGGCTCTTTTTCTATAGAATATTTCGACTATGCGTGCACAGAATATTTAGACTATGCGTGCACAGAATATTTCGACAATTAGTGCACAGACTATTTTGACCATGCGTGCACAGAATATTTTGACAATGCGTGCACAGAATATTTTGACATTTTCATCGAATACAATTTTGATTTTTCGAGACCATCATTTTTTAGGTTATGGTTGTCAAGGTAACTCAATAGTGTTTGACATATCTCAGAAAATTTTTCTCTTTGCCTTACTGTTGGTTTCTTTTACAGTTCAATGCGAATCTAACTTCAAAGGAGGATCTGTCGAGTTTTTGTCGGGGCTCTAAAGGCGATCGGCGAAGCCGATCGCCCCGGCGCTAGCGCCCCCCTGGGGGCGAGGTGATGGGGGCGTCGGAAAGGAGAAGAACGGGGCTACGCGTGAGCGTTTTCGGATTTTTTCTGCGACGTCGGGAAGTATTTTTAAAAAATTCGCGAAAACCGTCGAAATCGCCGAATAGACCCGATTTGATGGGCATAAGGAATTTTTCTGGGGGCACCTGGAGGAGGGCGGTTTTTTTTAAAAGAAGCGGCATATCCTCTATTTTTTATGGACTTTTCGGGTTTTTCGACACGTTCCTCCGGGTCTCCGCAAGAAATTCGCAAAGTTACGACGTTTCTCGAAAACTGCGAAGATTTCGCGATCATCGATGACGGCACAGAGTTCCGATCGTCAGGTTGACGTTTCATATTTCAGAGGTCGGAAGTAATTTTTTAAAATGCAGATTTTTGGTATTTAATCGCCTTTCGAGGGTAAGTATTTGGTCGATTGTCGAATATTAACGTTTGTTTTTCCTTTTCAGCTAAAATTCCGAGTCGATAAAGCGTTTTTTGAAGCGATACGAATGTTTACATTTCACGATATACCGGTGATGCGAGAAATGAATGAAATACCTGAAAATGGGGCCTTATCGATATGGATCGTTTAAATGGAGTCTCATGTGTTGGATTACCACGATATTTTCCGGATTTCAAAAGGATTTCGGTGATTTTCGGGCAAGTTTCGAACTTTGACGTTCGTGAGAAGGGGGTAAAACTTGCAATGATTTGGGTTATTTGGGGGCCTCTTATTAGGTGAAAACGACTAAAAACGCATTTTGCAGATCGTCTTCAACAAAACCAGACCTGGATGTAAGCCCCACAATGAGTTTTCAGGAAATTACGAACAAATTCCATCAGGCTATTTTGACAGGTCGTTTGCCGTAGGAAATTGAAAATCGAGTTTTTGGAATAAATTAAAGCAGCTGGGGGCCCGAATCTTTTCGGATCTGATGTTTCAAGGCGTTTTTCGAAGGTTTGTACTGGAATTTCCCGATTTTTCTAATTTCGTGTGATATTTTGAACCGATTTTTATTTTTGACTTTCAGGTCCTTTTTTCCGAGAAGATCGTTCAGAAATGAAAAAATGTGCATGAATTTGGACGAAGAGATTGCTATTGAACCGTTTCTCAGGTATTTCTCGGTGTATTTCAGTAGAATTGCAGAAATAATGAGAATTTGTAAAAGTGAATGGGTCCGAGGCTCGGCCGAATATGAGGGCGGTCTGGAAGCACGAGAATTCAGGCCAATTGCCGAGGTGGAAATTACGAGTTTTTCGAATAAATCTTGGGATTTAAGGTGCATTGTGTATTTGTTATTGACGATCGACTAACTTTTTCTCATTGCAGCAAAAATTTCGAACCAATTTGGCAGTTTTTTAAAGAATTTGTGCAACAATTTTGAGGTGACATTGAAAGTGGAAAAATTGAGATAAAACTGTTTTGAAACGATGATGAATGAGAATAATTCAAAGTGAGTACAAGGTTGGGAAGTTACTTGCGAGATTCTCATTCTGGAAATGATTGGTTTTCAACAAATTTATGAGAAATTACGTATTTTAAGAAGAATGAGAATTTCACATTGTTTCAATTATTATTCGGACAGCTCCCGAAGGGAGCTGCTTTTTGTGACCGAAGGTCACATTTTATTATTCAGGCAGCTCCCGAAGGGAGCTGCCTGCTTTGTGGCCAAAGGCCACATGCTTTGATCTTTCTTTGAAAACAGCCTTAACAGTTGCTACGGTTTTTTCCCCGTCCCTCCCAGAATAATTCCGTGAACAGTGCAATCCAAGAAGAAGAGACAGAAGAGGAACACCTGGCTGATTTTTACAGTGTGAAAGGATACATGGAATACGATACCTATCTCATATCATTTTGAGTGTGTTGGAAATAGGACTTTTGGGCATTTATTTCAAATGGAATGAATCAAGGTAGGAATTTTCATGCTTGGTTTTTTCGTTATATTTATCCTTATTCTTTTGCAGGTTTCCATGTTTTGCGAAAATTTCTCTAATGATAACTGTGATGTTGGGAGTGTTATGGAGAATTATTCGAACTGAGAAAGGGAAAGGATTTGGTTTTTTGAGGTGAGATTTTGTGTTTCATTCATGAATATCGGACTGGGTTTTTGGGGGCTCTTTTTCTATAGAATATTTCGACTATGCGTGCACAGAATATTTAGACTATGCGTGCACAGAATATTTCGACAATGAGTGCACAGACTATTTTGACCATGCGTGCACAGAATATTTTGACAATGCGTGCACAGAATATTTTGACATTTTCATCGAATACAATTTTGATTTTTCGAGACCATCATTTTTTAGGTTATGGTTGTCAAGGTTACTCGATAGTGTTTGACATATCTCAGAAAATTCATCGTCTTGCCTTACTGTTGGTTTCTTTTACAGTTCAATGCGAATCTAACTTCAAAGGGGGATCTGTCGAGAAAGGCGAATCTACCTATTAGGCGAATCTACCTATTAGGCGAATCTGCCTATGAGGCGAATCTACATACAAGGCGAATCTACCTATTACATGAATCTACCTAATATATTGATCTGTGGGCCCAAACTAGTTACTATATATTAAAATAATAAGGAACATAGAAATTTTGACGTTTGTGACGAGGGCTCTAAAATGCGATCGGCGAAGCCGATCGCCCCGGCGCTTGCGCCCCCCTGCTGGCTGGGTGATGGGGGCGTCGGAAAGGGGAAGAACGGGGCTAGGCGTGGGCGTTTTCGGATTTTTTCTGCGACTTGGGCAAGTATTTCAAAAAAATTCGCCAAAAGTGTCGAAATCGCCGAAATGACCCGATTTACGAGGCATAAGGATATTTTCTGGGGGCCCCTAGACCTCGGGAGTTTTTTTCGAACGAAGCGGCACATCTTTCTTCGGAGCGGTACGCAAAGGGTTTTTCGACACGTTCCTCCGGGTCTCCGCAAGAAATTCGCAAAGTTACGACGTTTCTCGAAAGGTGCGAGAATCTGGCGATCATCGATGACGGCACAGAGGCCCCATCGTCAGGTTGACGTTTCGTATTTCAGAGGTCGGAAGTAATTTTTTAAAATGCAGATTTTCGGTATTTAATCGCCTTTCGAGGGTAAGTATTTGGTCGATTGTCGAATATTAACGTTTGTTTTTCCTTTTTAGCTAAAATTCCGGGTCGATAAAGCGTTTTTTGAAGCGATACGAATGTTTACTTTTGAGGATATACCGGTGAAGCGAGAAATGAATAAAAAACATGAAAATGGGGCCTTATCGAGTTGGATCGTTTAAATGGAGTCTTAGGAGTTGGATTACTACGATATTTTCCGGATTTCAAAAGGATTTCGGTGATTTTCGGGCAAGTTTCGAACTTTGACGTTAGTGAGAAGGGGTCGAAACTTGCAATGATTTAGGTTATTTGGGGGACTCTTTTTAGCTGAAAACGACTAAAAACGGATTTTGCAGATCGTCTTCAACAAAACCAGACCTGGATATAAGCCCCACAATGAGTTTTCAGGAAATTACGAACAAATTCCATCAGGTAATTTTGACAGGTCGTTTGCCGTAGGAAATTGAAAATCGAGTTTTTGGGATAAATTAAAGCAGCTGGGGGCCCGAATCTTTTCGGTTCTCATGTTTTAAGGCGTTTTTCGAAGGTTCGTACTGGAATTTCATCATTTTTCGAGAAAATTTTACTATTTTGCCTTCAACGGTGAGTGAATTTCAGATTCCGTTGAATAGAAATGTTTGCACAAATGTTACAGGAGCTTTTATGTCCATCTAGAAAGTATAAATAGGATGTATTGGATTGGAATACATCGTTTTTTCCCAAATTTTAGGTGATTTGACATGATTTTTGAGAAAAATAAAGTCGATTCTGTTTAATAAGGTTATGTTGTTTGTTTATATGGATAATGGAACAAATAAACGATTTATATGGAACAATATAGCCAAAGTGAGTACTAATTGACCTTTTTACACTCGATCTCGACCTTTTTTTCAGGTATTTCGATGAACAAAATCCATCAGCTCAAATTGACTTCAATATTGCTCGGATGAAAGGAAATGTGCAGGTAGGGGGCCAATTCTGTGCGGAAATCGTATTTTACGTTGTCTTTCGACGATTTCGAATGGAATTTCCCCATTTTCCAAGGTTTGTATGATATTTTGAACGTATTAAAAATTTTTTTTTCCAGGTCCGTTTTTTCGAGAAATTTTTTTCAAAATGGAAAAATATGCATGAATTTGGAACAAAATAGTGTTATTGCACCTTTCCCAACCTAATTCTTGGTATATTTCCGTAGGATTTGTTAAAAACAAATTCGACAAGAAGCCTCGATAGAATGATAGGATTTCGGGAATTTATTCGAGAATTTCGTTATGGAATTCAAAGTAAGTAGTTGAATTGAACGTTATTATACTTTCTTTTATTGAAATTGAACCTTTCCCACTGTTTTTGCATGTGATTTTGCCGATTTAGAAGAAAAGAATGCATGCCTAGCATGTTCCTACTGCTCATAATAGATGGCGCTGTAGTAAGAATTTCACTATTCCATAAATCGTTTCGCAGATGGCTGAAAAAAATAGATTGTCGTTTCCCTGGTAACGAAGAATTAATGTATCGCCATTTTGCATTTCTGGAATGATTTTTTAGGAATGTGGTAATATTTCGAAAAAAACATGTTCGATTGTGGATTTCTGAACGAATAAGAAGGTAATTATGAAAATGAAGTGAAAAAATGTTATATTGAATATCGATTTCTTTTTCAGAATGCCTGTGGAAATGTTTAATTTTATTGGAAAGGATATCCCGGATGTTTTTGACTGAAAAAGACCATCTGTAATGCAGAAGACGATGAAATATGAAATCCCACGTCATTTTTCAACGACGTGTGAAGGAATTTCACAAATTCCCATCGTCCTTCAGAAAAATCGAGGATTATTGAATCAAACTTAGGTGAGCAATCTGCACGGATATTCTGTTTTTCGAATACCACCCATAGTTTGGGTGGAATTTTTAACGATTATTGAATTTTCTTTCTTTCAGGTCATTTTTCTGGTGAGAATCCTTTGAAACTGGAAAAATATGTCTGAATTTCGAGGAAGGAATTGCTATTCGACCATTTCAGAGGTACTTCTTGGTATATTTTCGTAGGAATGCAAAAATATTGCAGATTTGTGAAAAAAAAATTGAACAAGAAGCTTGAGTGGAAAAATCCAGCAAAGGGCGTTCTAGAAATTGAATATATGGACCGATATCAATGTAAGTGAACCTGTGACAGGCAAAGCTGAATGTATATCCCCAACATAAATATGTTTTTAGCATGACGTTGAATCTAAGGTTCTTCTGAATAAAACTGTCTATGTAACATTTTTCTCTGTATTTTTCCAGCCCCTGCGAACGAATTGGACAATCTTTCCAGAGACAGTGCAAATCAATGATGATATCTACAGCAAAGAACCTACTTGCTGATTTTTCAAGAAACGCTCATGGAAATGGAATAATTTGAAGTTTATAAAAGTTATATTGCATATAATGTATTGTGTAGTTACTTGATTGTATGTATTCCAGAAAATAAAAATCAGTTTTCTTGAAATTTTCGACTTTTCATTCTACAATTTTCAACAGCAGAAAATTGTGCAGTACCTAAATATTTGAATTTCAAGTCTTTAATATAATTTGAACTTGGAAAAAGAATAGTTTTGAAAAATCTTGAATTTATCGACACATTCAACCATTGAGTGCAAGAGAAATAAGGTAAGCATAATTATTCTCTCTCTGCATTCCAATGTACATAACATCTCACATATTGGCCCTTGGTGAGAGTTCAAATTGCATTTCTTTTCCTATGTATACATCTGAAAGTGAAACGAGTGTTGATGATTTTGAATAACCCATGGGTATTCACAGTAAACAATATGACGGCATTGCTGATTTCACACAGTTGAAAAAAAACACTCATGGGATTCAGATGATTTAATGTTCACCAAAGTTATGTTCCATATATTATGTGAATTTATTTTATTGTATATATTCCAGCCTGTAAATCTTGAAACTTTTCATTCGGCCATTCTCAATAGAAGCCAAATGTGCAGTTGATACATAAATTCTATTCTTCGATTAAATGTGAACTTAAAATCACATTAGTTTACAAATATTCTTGAATTACTGGACAGTGGACACATTTAATTAGTTCTATTGAGAAAATCTTATAGGGTAAGCATAATTGTTCTTTCTCTGCATTACAATCTTGATGGCATTCCACATATAGGCTCGGTGGGAAATTCAATCTCCTATTTTTAGGTGCATTTTCTTCTATTGAGGAAATCTTATGAGGGTAAGCATAATTTTTTTTTCTCTGCATTAAAATCTTGATGGCATTCCAAATGTAGGCTCGGTGGGAAATTAAATCTGTTATTTTTTCCAAGTCAGATGCATTTTACCTATTCTGTTCTCTGTTCATGAATTATTTTGATGGCTTGATATTTCTGCTCTGTCCAATCTGGACAATTTTTAAAGTTCCTAGATAAAAGAAACAAATCCAACAATTAAGATTGTTATTTTTTGGAAACTTGAGGGTTTACTTTAGAAAATTCGATACTCCAAACACAAATTGAGAAAATTTTTACAAGTCCGAAAGTTTAGAGAGAGAACTTTCAGAGTGAGATAGAACGCTAATCACACCTGATCCTTCATAGCCGTGTGTAATATGAATAGATGTATTTAGTTCTATGATCATGGATATAAATTTCAGAATAAATGTAATTCCATGTATTAGACTGAGAAAGAACGAGAAATACATGCCTTTTATATAATTTGTCGAATAGCAAAGATAGATGAGACGTCATTGATGTTAACCCATAGCCGTCAAAATTATAATTGTTTGGCGAGTCCAAAGATCAAAGCGCCCTCTTTCGGCAAAAATTCCTAACTACGAAACAAGTAATGCTTTGGAATCTTCAATGTATCGTTTTCAGTAACATTCAATCTACGTGTGTTTCAGAAGAAAATTTCAATTGTTCAGATATTCATAACGCATCAGACTGATAGAATACAGCATTTTTTTAAATCTTCAATACATGGAACAAAATCAATTTGAGTAGTTGAATAAAACGTTATTGTAGATTCTTTCGTTGAATATGAGCTTTTTTTGTGTATTTGCATGTAATTTTACTGTTTTGGAAAGGATGCATGTCTTGCATGTTCCTGATTCCAGTAATAAAACATCGTCAGATTCAAATATCTTTTGGTATGAGGTACATTACATTCTACGAAATATTTCTGTCCAATAATTAGCGATTCAATATATTTGTGTTATTTCGATGTGCACTTTTTCGATTATATACTGAAAGGAATGTCCGAATGATTAGAGAGAAAGATATAACTGTCGCGAAATTATAGAATGTATCAGAGTGAGACAGCAAGAAAATGGTATGTCCTTAATATTACTGTTAAATCAGCGACACAGATGAACGGCGAGTCGATGATCTTTCATAGCCGTGTAAAATCATAGACACAAGTTCCATGTTATGACACAATTTGTCTGAGTGAGATAGAACGAAAAAAACGTGTGAATTATAATACAGCATAATCAATGACAGATGTTTGTTCATCTATGTTCACCCATAGCAGTCAAACATGAAGATGTGAAATATGACAACTGTGTTTTTGATGTTGATCATAGAGTTTGGCACCTGTCATATATGATTTTTCTTCTTCTTCCTACCAATGGCCTCTTTTACTTATCAATGCGAATCTATCATCTATATTGATTAGATTTAAATGCGAATCCACTTAAAAGGTAGATCGCCGGGCCCAAACTAGTCCTATATACTAAAATAATAGTAGAATTCTATGACGGACCATCGATTTCCATAGAAATATATGGGCCTGTGTTCGGGGCTGTTAAAAGTGCGCGACGAAGTCGCGCTGTCGCCCGCGCAGCGGGCGACCTACCGCCCGGGCGAGGTGGGCGTCGGAAAGTCGAAGAAACGGCGCAAATTTCGGTGCCGCCCTCGAGGCTCTACGACCCCGGGAAGTATTTTAAAAAAATTGGCGAAAAACGTAGAAAACAGCGAAAAGGGCGAATTGGGGGGGGATAAGGATTTTTTCGTGGGGCACCTGGGGGATTTTTGAAAACTGCTACGGAAAGAGGAAGAACGGATCTGCTCATGCCATGTAAATTCGAGTCTCCGAGTGCCCCCAAACGCCCCCCACGAGTCTGCAAAGTTCGACCTTCCGCGGGAATTTTCGAAGCGTCACAGAATCGACGCGAGCATCGCGTATTAGAATGACGCGGCCTTCGGACCGGCAAATAGATCCGATTTAATTTCGGAATTTTCGAACAGATCGGCGATTTCGAGGAGAATTATCGATAGGAAATCGTCTATTTTTCCGTTCTTCGTCGTTCATAAAAAGTTTTCCGGCGATATAAGAGAATTTCGTGCGAATTACGTCATTCACGTCATTCATTCTAGGCTTGGGTTCAGAAGAAAATTGAGAAATGGAACAAAATTCGATTTATCGGAATAGATACAGTCAAAGTAAGTCTCAATCCATCTTTTTACACTCGATAACGTCGTTCTTTTCAGGTATTTAGCAGTTTTGACCCATTATAGTCGACATTTCAGTAGCACGAAGGTAGGATAGGGCTCACTATGTTTTCTCGCCCTAAGAAAGCTATTCGTAGGCGTAAATGGATGGAAAAGGCTTCCTTATACGATCTTCTAACCAATGTGACCAGAAAATTTGGTTCAGGAACTATTTTGGTGCATTTTTATAAGCAGGTAACCTTCAGATTCAAGTTGCACGATATACGTAATTAAACGGGTTCTGGATGGTCTTCAGCGGTCAATAACTGTTTATTATCGATCCTTTTTACGTTTCAGAAAAGAAAAAACACCGACAAAGGTATATTCGACAAAATATGACTATATTACTTTGAACGGTAGGTGGATGTAGGTTCCGTTGAATTGAAATGTTTGCAGAAAGGGTACAGGAGCTTTCATGTCCATCTAGAATGTATTTATAGGATGTATTGGACTAGAATACATTGTTTTTTCCATATGGCAGGTGATTTCACATGGTTTTTGAACAAAATAATTTCGATTTTGTTTAAGAAATAGGTTATGTCGTTTGTTTATATGGATAATGGAACAAAGAACGATTTATACGAAGAAATATAGCCAAAGTGAGTACTAATTGACCTTTTTACACTCGATCTCGACGTTTTTTTCAGGTATTTCGATGAAATGAGAGGTTTTTAACGATATTTCTGTCGTCAGAAAATATGTTAGGTTTGTTTCGTTTTTTAGTGCTTGAAACGTATTTGGAAGGTCTAAATGGACAGAAAACGGTTCTTTATACGATCTTCTAACCAAAGTGACCAGAAAATTTCATTCAGAATAAATTCTTTGTGAATTATAAGCAAGTATCTTGCAGATTCAAGTTGCACAATATTCGTAAGTAAAGGGGATCTGAATGGTCTTCAGCGATCAATAACTGTTTATTATTGATCTTTTTTACGTTTCAGTAAAGAAAAAACACCGAAAATGTTATATTCAACAAAATATGACTATATTACTTTGAACGGTAGGTGGATGTAGGTTCCGTTGAATTGAAATGTTTGCAGAAAGGGTACAGGAGCTTTCATGTCCATCTAGAATGTATTTATAGGATGTATTGGACTAGAATACATTGTTTTTTCCATATGGCAGGTGATTTCACATGGTTTTTGAACAAAATAATTTCGATTTTGTTTAAGAAATAGGTTATGTCGTTTGTTTATATGGATAATGGAACAAAGAACGATTTATATGAAGAAATATAGCCAAAGTGAGTACTAATTGACCTTTTTACACTCGATCTCGACGTTTTTTTCAGGTATTTCGATGAAATGAGAGGTTTTTAACGATATTTCTGTCGTCAGAAAATATGTTAGGTTTGTTTCGTTTTTTAGTGCTTGAAACGTATTTGGAAGGTCTAAATGGACAGAAAACGGTTCTTTATACGATCTTCTAACCAAAGTGACCAGAAAATTTCATTCAGAATAAATTCTTGGTGAATTATAAGCAAGTATCTTGCAGATTCAAGTTGCACAATATTCGTAAGTAAAGGGGATCTGAATGGTCTTCAGCGATCAATAACTGTTTATTATTGATCTTTTTTACGTTTCAGTAAAGAAAAAACACCGAAAATGTTATATTCAACAAAATATGACTATATTACTTTGAACGGTAGGTGGATGTAGGTTCCGTTGAATTGAAATGTTTGCAGAAAGGGTACAGGAGCTTTCATGTCCATCTAGAATGTATTTATAGGATGTATTGGACTAGAATACATTGTTTTTTCCATATGGCAGGTGATTTCAAATGGTTTTTGAACAAAATAATTTCGATTTTGTTTAAGAAATAGGTTATGTCGTTTGTTTATATGGATAATGGAACAAAGAACGATTTATATGAAGAAATATAGCCAAAGTGAGTACTAATTGACCTTTTTACACTCAATCTCAACGTTTTTTTTCAGGTATTTCGATGAAATGAGAGGTTTTTAACGATATTTCTGTCGTCAGAAAATATGTTAGGTTTGTTTCGTTTTTAGTGCCTAAAACCCTATTTGGCAAGTCTAACTGGACAAAAAACGTTTCCTTATATGATGTTCTAACGAAATCAACCAAAATATATAGTTTAGGTAAGATTTTTCCAGGAATTGTGAGGAATAAAATTGCAGAATTGATTTGCATCATTTTCGTGTGAATTCACGTATTGTGGTGGTGTATTATCGGTTGCTAACTGATCATTATAGATTGTTTTCGCCTTGCAGAACGAAAAACCTCGAAGAAAAAGTTGTTTTTGACCATACATAACAATTTTGCTTTCAACGGTGAGTGAAATTAATCGGAGAACTATCTTTGCAAGGAATAGCAATCAAAGAGCAGGTTTGTAATCGAGTTCCAGGTGTGAAGTTTGTATTTACAATATGTTTTCACGTTTCAGAACGAAAACCGACAGTGAAACCTATATTGAAGGAAAAATAACAATCCAACAATTCTAACATTCAACATTCAGATTCCGTTGAATTGAAGATCAGGAAAAAAATGTATTTCTTCACACAAATTGCAGGTATGTGGGCAATTCAGTTTGAAAATGTTCTTTTATGTTGTTTTCCGAAGATATGGAATGCAATTGCCTGAGATTTGGTTGAATTTAGATAATTTGACGTGAAAAAGTTCGCCATAATATGCCGTATCTTCAATAAGGTGTAATGGTTCAGGTTGATAAAGTCTGTCTTCGAATTATTTAGAGCCAAGCAGCTTCGGGCGCGGTTAGTACTTGGATGGGTGACCGCTTCCTATAGATCAGAAGAAGGAAAGACGACTTAATAAAGTTTTCTCATTTTAGCAGAAATTTTAAACCATTTGGGAAGTTTTTGATGGTATATAATAAAATGATAGTGGAATGAACGAAATGGAGAAATGCAAGGTTTCGAATGAAGCTTCTGTTTTGAGGTGAATTCTCATTTTAGCAGAAATTTTGAAAGATTTTGAGAGAAATGAATTCAACTTAACATGACATTGAAAGTGAAAGCATCGACATAAAACGTGGACATGTGAACAGATATAATAATAATAATAATTCAATAGATTTCTGACGTCATCGAATTGGAAGCATAGAACTTATAGTTACTATAAGTTCTATGAGTGGGAGGCTTTGACGAACAAATGAACATTTTATATTCCGCCATATTGGCTTTAGAGAATGTTTTCGTAAAAATTTTCGAGAGTAGCATTTTCTAGAAAAAAACGATGCTGTTTGAACGAATGTTGCAGTAATTGTGTAAATATGGAATTGTAGTAAATAATGTGATGTTAAACTTTCAATTTTTTCAGGATATCATTGTGAAAGATTTCATGCTTTTATGAGAATGAGGATACTGGATGTTTTTCACTGAATTATTCCTGTGGGACGGTACATGATGGGATACGATATCTCATATCATTCCGAGTGTATTCAAAATTGTGACATTTGAGTTGGAACTTTTAGGCATTCATTTCAAATGGAATGAATCAAGGTAGGAAAGAATTTTCATACATATATTTTTCGTCATATTCATTCTTTTTCCTTCGCAGGTTCCCATGTTTGCGAAAATTTCTCTAATGATAACCGTGATGTTGGGAGTGCTTTGTAGAATTATTCGAATATAGAAAGGGGAACGATTTGGTTTTTTGGAATTATTCGAATATAGAAAGGGGAACGATTTGGTTTTTTGAGGTGAGTTTTTGCGTTCCATTCATGAATATCGGACTGGGTTTTTTGCATAGAATGTTCAAGGCAGATCACAAAATATGCGTGCACAGAATATTTTGACAATGCGTACACAGAATATTTTGACTTTTTCATCGAAAACAATTTTGATTTTTCGACACCATAATTTTTTCAGGTTATGGTTGTCAAGGTTACTCGATATAGTTTGACATTTGTCAAAAAATTCTTCTCCTTGCCTTACTGTTGGTTTCTTTTACAGTTGAATGCGAATCTAACTTCAAAGGAGGATCTGTCGAGACAGGCGAATCTTCTTATGAGGCGGAACTACCTTTAAGGTAGATCTACCTTATAGGTGAATCTACCTATAAGGTGATCCTACCTTATAGGTGAATCTACCTATAAGGTGATCCTACCTTATAGGTGAATCTACCTATAAGGTGATCCTACCTTATAGGTGAATCTACCTATAAGGTGAATCTACTTAAAAGGTAGATCTACGCGCTCTACTAGTTACTATATATTAAAATAATAAGGAACATAGAAATTTTGACGTTTGTGACGAGGGCTCTAAAATGCGATCGGCGAAGCCGATCGCTCCGTCGCGTGCGACCCCCAGCGGGCGCGAGGATGGGGGCGTCGGAAAGGGGAAGAACGGGGCTAGGCGCGGGCGTTTTCGGATTTTTCCTGCGACTTGGGCAAGTATTTTAAAAAAATTCGCGAAATGTGTCGAAATCGCCGAAATGACCCGATTTACAAGGCATAAGGATATTTTCTGGGGGCCCCTAGACCTCGGGAGTTTTTTCTAAACGAAGCGGCACATCTTTCTTCGGAGCGGTACGCAAAGGGTTTTTCGACACGTTCTTCCGGGTCTCCGCAAGAAATTCGGAAAGTTACGACGTTTCTCGAAAGGTGCGAGAATCTGGCGATCATCGATGACGGCACAGAGGCCCCATCGTCAGGTTGACGTTTCATATTTCAGAGGTCGGAAGTAATTTTTTAAAATGCAGATTTTCGGTATTTAATCGCCGTTCGAGGGTAAGTATTTGGTCGATTGTCGAATATTAACGTTTGTTTTTCCTTTTCAGCTAAAATTCCGAGTCGATAAAGCGTTTTTTGAAGCGATACGAATGTTTACTTTTGAGGATATACCGGTGAAGCGAGAAATGAATAAAATACCTGAAAATGGGGCCTTATCGAGTTGGATCGTTCAAATGGAGTCTCATGAGTTGGATTACTACGATATTTTCCGGATTCCAAAAGGATTTCGGTGATTTTCGGGCAAGTTTCGAACTTTGACGTTAGTGTGAAGGGGGTGAAAGGTGGACTGATTTCCGTTATTTGGGGGCCTCTTTTTAGGTGAAAACGACTAAAAACGCATTTTGCAGATCGTCTTCAACAAAACCAGACCTGGATATAAGCCCCACCATGAGTTTTGAGGAAATTACGAACAAATTCCATCAGGCTATTTTGACAGGTCGTTTGCCGTAGGAAATTGAAAATCGAGTTTTTGGGATAAATTGAAGCAGCTGGGGGCCCGAATCTTTTCGGATCTCATGTTTTAAGGCGTTTTTCGAAGGTTTGTACTGGAATTTCCCGATTTTTCCAATTTCGTGTGATATTTTGAACCGATTTTTATTTTTGACTTTCAGGCCCTCTTTTTCCGAGAAGATCGTTCAGAAATGAAAAAATGTGCATGAATTTGGAAGAAGAGATTGCTATTGAACCGTTTCTCAGTTATTTCTCGGTGTATTTCAGTAGAATTGCAGAAATAATGAGAATTTGTAAAAGTGAATGGGTCCGAGGCTTGGCCGAATATGAGGGCGGGCTGGTAGCACGAGAATTCAGGACAATTGCTGAGATGGAAATTACGAGTTTTCCGAATAAATCTTGGGCTTTAAGGTGCATTGTGTATTTGTTATTGACGATTGACTAACTTTTCCTCATTGCAGCAAATATTTCGAACCAATTTGGCAGTTTTTGAAGGAATTTGTGCAACAATTTCAAGGTGACATTGAAAGTGAAAGAATTGAGATAAAACTGTTTTGAAACGATGATGAATGAAAAGAATTCAGAGTGAGTACATGGTTGGGATGTTATTTGCGAGATTCTCATTCTGGATATGATCGGTTTCTAACAAATTCTTGAGAAATTACGTATTTTAAGAAGAAAGAGAATTTCACATTATTTCGACTATTTTTCAGGCAGCTCCCGAAGGGAGCTGCCTTTGTGGCCAAAAGCCAAATGTTTATAGCTTTCTTTGAAGACAGCCTTAACAGTTGTTACGGTTTTTCCCCCGTCCCTCCCAGAGTAATTCCAATTTCGTGTGATATTTTGAACCGATTTTTATTTTTGACTTTCAGGTCATTTTTTCCAAGAAGATCGTTCAGAAATGATGAAATGTGCATGAATTTGGACGAAGAGATTGCTATTGAACCGTTTCTCAGGTATTTCTCGGTGTATTTTCGTAGAATTGCAGAAATAATGAGAATTTGTAAAAGTGAATGGGTCCGAGGATTTAGGCCAATTGAAAGTGAAAGAACTGTTTTGAAACGATGATGAATGAAAAGAATTCAGAGTGAGTACAAGGTTGGGATGTTATTTGCGAGATTCTCATTCCATTCTGGATATGATTGGTTTCTAACAAATTCACGAGAAATTACGTATTTTAAGAAGAACGAGAATTTCACATTGTGTCAATTATTTTTCGGGCAGCTCCCGAAGGGAGCTGCTTTTTGTGGCCGAAGGCCACATGTTTTTAGTATTCTTTGATCCGCCTTAACAGTTGTTACGGTTTTCCCCCCGTCCCTCCCAAAGTAATTCCGTGAACAGTGCAGTCCAAGAAGGAGAGACTGAAGAGGAACACCTGGCTGATTTTTACAGTGTGAAGGATACAGAGAATACGATACCTATCTCATATCATTCTGAGTGTGTTGAAAATAGGACTTTTGGGCATTTATTTCAAATGGAATGAATCAAGGTAGGAATTTTCATGCTGGGTTTTTTCGTTATATTTATCCTTATTCTTTTGAAGGTTTCCATGTTTTGCGAAAATTTCTCTAATGATAACCGTGATGTTGGGAGTGTTATGTAGAATTATTCGAACTGAGAAAGGGAAAGGATTTGGTTTTTTGAGGTGAGTTTTTCTGTTTCATTCATGAATATTGGACTGCGTTTTTTGGGGTTCTTTTTCTATAGAATATTTCGACTATGCGTGCACAGAATATTTAGACAATGCGTGCACAGAATATTATGACTGCGTGCACAGAATATTATGACTGCGTGCACAGAATATTATGACTGCGTGCACAGAAAATTTTGACATTTTCATCGAATGCAATTTCGATTTTTCGAGACCATCATTATTTTATGTTGTGGTTGTCAAGGTTACTCGATAGAGTTTGACATTTTTCAGGAAATTTATCTCCTTGCCTTACTGTTGGGTTCTTTTACAGTTGAATGCGAATCTAACTTCAAAGGAGGATCTGTCAAGAAATGCGAATCTAGCTATGAGGCCAATCTACCTATAAGGCGAATCTACCTATAAGGCGAATCTACCTATAAGGCGAATCTACCTATAAGGTGAATCTACCTATAAGGCGAATTTACCTACAAGGTGTTTCTACCTAATATATTGATCCGTGGGCCCAAACTAGTTACTATATATTAAAATAATAAGGAACATAGAAATTTTGACGTTTGTGACGAGGGCTCTAAAATGCGATCGGCGAAGCCGATCGCCCCGTCGCGTGCGACCCCCGGCGGGCGCGAGGATGGGGGCGTCGGAAAGGGGAAGAACGGGGCTAGGCGTGGGTGTTTTGGGATTTTTTCCAAGTGTTCGGGAAGTATTTTGAAAAAATTCGCGAAAACGGTCAAAATCGCCGAAATGACCCGATTTACAAGGCATAAGGATATTTTCTGGGGGCCCCTAGACCTCGGGAGTTTTTTCTAAACGAAGCGGCACATCTTTCTTCGGAGCGGTACGCAAAGGGTTTTTCGACACGTTCCTCCGGGTCTCCGTAAGAAATTCGCAAAGTTACGACGTTTCTCGAAAGGTGCGAGAATCTGGCGATCATCGATGACGGCACAGAGGCCCCATCGTCAGGTTGACGTTTCGTATTTCAGAGGTCGGAAGTAATTTTTTAAAATGCAGATTTTCGGTATTTAATCGCCTTTCGAGGGTAAGTATTTGGTCGATTGTCGAATATTAACGTTTGTTTTTCCTTTTCAGCTAAAATTCCGAGTCGATAAAGCGTTTTTTGAAGCGATACGAATGTTTACTTTTGAGGATATACCGGTGAAGCGAGAAATGAATAAAAAACATGAAAATGGGGCCTTATCGAGTTGGATCGTTTAAATGGAGTCTCATGAGTTGGATTACCACGATATTTTCCGGATTTCAAAAGGATTTCGGTGATTTTCGGGCAAGTTTCGAACTTTGACGTTAGTGAGAAGGGGTCGAAACTTGCAATGATTTCGGTTATTTGGGGGACTCTTTTTAGCTGAAAACGACTAAAAACGCATTCTGCAGATCGTCTTCAACAAAACCAGACCTGGATACAAGCCCCACCATGAGTTTTGAGGAAATTACGAACAAATTCCATCAGGCTATTTTGACAGGTCGTTTGCCGTAGGAAATTGAAAATCGAGTTTTTGGAATAAATTAAAGCAGCTGGGGGCCCGAATCTTTCCGGTTCTCATGTTTTAAGGCGTTTTTCGAAGGTTTGTACTGGAATTTCCCGATTTTTCCAATTTCGTGTGATATTTTGAACCGATTTTTATTTTTGACTTTCAGGCCCTCTTTTTCCGAGAAGATCGTTCAGAAATGAAAAAATGTGCATGAATTTGGACGAAGAGATTGCTATTGAACCGTTTCTCAGGTATTTCTCGATGTATTTCAGTAGAATTGCAGAAATAATGAGAATTTGTAAAAGTGAATGGGTCCGAGGCTTGGCCGAATATGAGGGCGGGCTGGTAGCACGAGAATTTAGGACAATTGCTGAGATGGAAATTACGAGTTTTTCGAAAAAATCTTGGGCTTTAAGGTGCGTTGTGTATTTGTTATTGACGATAGACTAACTTTTTCTCACTGCAGCAAAAATTTCGAACCAATTTGGCAGTTTTTGAAGGAATTTGTGCAACAATTTCAAGGTGACATTGAAAGTGAAAGAATTGAGATCAAACTGTTTTGAAACGATGATGAATGAAAAAATTCAGAGTGAGTACAAGGTTGGGATGTTACTTGCGAGATTCTCATTCTGGAAATGATTGGTTTTCAACAAATTTATGAGAAATTACGTATTTTAAGAAGAATGAGAATTTCACATTGTTTCAATCATTATTCGGACAGCTCCCGAAGGGAGCTGCTTTTTGTGACCGAAGGTCACATGTTATTTTTCAGGCAGCTCTCGAAGGGAGCTGCCTGCTTTGTGGCCAAAGGCCACATGCTTTGATCTTTCTTTGAAGACAGCCTTAACAGTTGCTACGGTTTTTTCCCCGTCCCTCCCAGAATAATTCCGTGAACAGTGCAATCCAAAAAGAAGAAACAGAAGAGGAACACCTGGCTGATTTTTACAGTGTGAAAGGATACATGGAATACGATACCTATCTCATATCATTCTGAGTGTGTTGAAAATAGGACTTTTGGGCATTTATTTCAAATGGAATGAATCAAGGTAGGAATTTTCATGGTGGGTTTTTTCGTTATATTTATCCTTATTTTTTTGAAGGTTTCCATGTTTTGCGAAAATTTCTCTAATGATAACCGTGATGTTGGGAGTGTTATGTAGAATTATTCGAACTGAGAAAGGGAAAGGTTTTGGTTTTTTGAGGTGAGTTTTTCTGTTTCATTCATGAATATTGGACTGCGTTTTTTGGGGTTCTTTTTCTATAGAATATTTCGACTATGCGTGCACAGAATATTTAGACAATGCGTGCACAGAATATTATGACTATGCGTGCACAGAAAATTTTGACATTTTCATCGAATGCAATTTCGATTTTTCGAGACCATCATTATTTTATGTTGTGATTGTCAAGGTTACTCGATAGAGTTTGACATTTTTCAGGAAATTTATCTCCTTGCCTTACTGTTGGGTTCTTTTACAGTTGAATGCGAATCTAACTTCAAAGGAGGATCTGTCAAGAAATGCGAATCTACCTATGAGGCGAATCTACCTATAAGGCGAATCTACCTATAAGGCGAATCTACCTATAAGGCGAATCTACCTATAAGGCGAATTTACCTACAAGGTGTTTCTACCTAATATATTGATCTGTGGGCCCAAACTAGTTACTATATATAAAATAATAAGGAACATAGAAATTTTGACGTTTGTGACGAGGGCTCTAAAATGCGATCGGCGAAGCCGATCGCCCCGGCGCTTGCGCCCCCCGGCGGGCTCGGTGATGGGGGCGTCGGAAAGGGGAAGAACGGGGCTAGGCGTGGGCGTTTTGGGATTTTTTCTGCGACTTGGGCAAGTATTTTAAAAAAATTCGCGAAATGTGTCGAAATCGCCGAAATTACCCGATTTACAAGGCATAAGGATATTTTCTGGGGGCCCCTAGACCTCGGGAGTTTTTTCTAAACGAAGCGGCATATCTTTCTTCGGAGCGGTACGCAAAGGGTTTTTCGACACGTTCCTCCGGGTCTCCGCAAGAAATGCGGAAAGTTACGACGTTTCTCGAAAGGTGCGAGAATCTGGCGATCATCGATGACGGCACAGAGGCCCCATCGTCAGGTTGACGTTTCGTATTTCAGAGGTCGGAAGTAATTTTTTAAAATGCAGATTTTCGGTATTTAATCGCCTTTCGAGGGTAAGTATTTGGTCGATTGTCGAATATTAACGTTTGTTTTTCCTTTTCAGCTAAAATTCCGGGTCGATAAAGCGTTTTTTGAAGCGATACGAATGTTTACATTTCACGATATACCGGTGATGCGAGAAATGAACGAAATACCTGAAAATGGGGCCTTATCGAGTTGGATCGTTTAAATGGAGTCTCATGAGTTGGATTACCACGATATTTTCCGGATTTCACAAGGATTTCGGTGATTTTCGGGCAAGTTTCGAACTTTGACGTTAGTGTGAAGGGGGTGAAAGGTGGACTGATTTCCGTTATTTGGGGGCCTTTTCTAGGTGAGAAGGACAAAAAACGCATTCTACAGATCGTCTTCGACAAAACCAGACCTGGATATAAGCCCCACAATGAGTTTTCAGGAAATTACGAACAAATTCCATCAGGTAATTTTGACAGGTCGTTTGCCGTAGGAAATTGAAAATCGAGTTTTTGGGATAAATTAAAGCAGCTGGGGGCCCGAATCTTTTCGGTTCTCATGTTTTAAGGCGTTTTTCGAAGGTTTGTACTGGAATTTCATCATTTTTCGAGAAAATTTTACTATTTTGCCTTCAACGGTGAGTGAATTTCAGATTCCGTTGAATAGAAATGTTTGCACAAATGTTACAGGAGCTTTTATGTCCATCAGAAAGTATAAATAGGATGTATTGGATTGGAATACATTGTTTTTTCCCAAATTTTAGGTGATTTGACATGATTTTTGAGAAAAATAAAATCGATTCTGTTTAATAAGGTTATGTTGTTTGTTTATATGGATAATGGAACAAATAAACGATTTATATGGAACAATATAGCCAAAGTGAGTACTAATTGACCTTTTTACACTCGATCTCGACCTTTTTTTCAGGTATTTCGATGAACAAAATCCATCAGCTCAAATTGACTTCAATATTGCTCGGATGAAAGGAAATGTGCAGGTAGGGGGCCAATTCTGTGCGGAAATCGTATTTTACGTTGTCTTTCGACGATTTCGAATGGAATTTCCCCGTTTTCCAAGGTTTGTATGATATTTTGAACGTATTAAAAAATTTTTTTTTCCAGGTCTATTTTTTCGAGAAATTTTTTTTAAAATGGAAAAATATGCATGAATTTGGAACAAAATAGTGTTATTGCACCTTTTCCAACCCATTTCTTGGTATATTTCCGTAGGATTTGTTAAAAACAAATTCGACAAGAAGCCTCGATAGAATGATAGGATTTCGGGAATTTATTCGAGAATTTCGGTATGGAATTCAAAGTAAGTAGTTGAATTGAACGTAATTATACTTTCTTTTATTGAAATTGAACCTTTCCCACTGTTTTTGCATGTGATTTTGCCGATTTAGAAGAAAAGAATGCATGCCTAGCATGTTCCTACTGCTCATAATAGATGGCGCTGTAGTAAGAATTTCACTATTCCATAAATCGTTTCGCAGATGGCTGAAAAAAATAGATTGTCGTTTCCCTGGTAACGAAGAATTAATGTATCGCCATTTTGCATTTCTGGAATGATTTTGTAGGAATGTGCCAATATTTCGAAAAACCTGCGTTCGAAGGTGGATTTCTGTCCCAATAAGAAGGTAATTATGAAAATGAAGTGAAAAAATGTTATGTTGAATATCGATTTCTTTTTCAGAATGCCTGTGGAAATATTTGTTTTTATGGGAAAGGATATCCCGGATGTTTTTGACTGAAAAAGACCATCTGTAATGCAGAAGACGATGAAATATGAAATCCCACGTCATTTTTCAACGACGTGTGAAGGAATTTCACAAATTCCCATCGTCCTTGAGAAAAATCGAGGATTATTGAATCAAACTTAGGTGAGCAATCTGCACGGATATTCTGTTTTTCGAATACCACCCATAGTTTGGGTGGAATTTTTAACGATAATTGAATTTTCTTTCTTTCAGGTCATTTTTCTGGTGAGAATCCTTTGAGACTGGAAAAATATGACTGAATTTCGAGGAAGGAATTGCTATTCGACCATTTCAGAGGTACTTCTTGGTATATTTTCGTAGGAATGCAAAAATATTGCAGATTTGTGAAAAAAAAATTGAACAAGAAGCTTGAGTGGAAAAATCCAGCAAAGGGCGTTCTAGAAATTGAATATATGGACCGATATCAATGTAAGTGAACCTGTGACAGGCACAGCTGAATGTATATCCCCAACATAAATATGTTTTTAGCATGACGTTGAATCTAAGGTTCTTCTGAATAAAACTGTCTATGTAACATTTTTCTCTGTATTTTTCCAGCCCCTGCGAACGAATTGGACAATCTTTCCAGAGACAGTGCAAATCAATGATGATATCTACAGCAAAGAACCTACTTGCTGATTTTTCAAGAAACGCTCATGGAAATGGAATAATTTGAAGTTTATAAAAGTTATATTGCATATTATAATGTATTGTGTAGTTACTTGATTGTATGTATTCCAGAAAATAAAAATCAGTTTTCTTGAAATTTTCGACTTTTCATTCTACAATTTTCAACAGCAGAAAATTGTGCAGTACCTAAATATTTGAATTTCAAGTCTTTAATATAATTTGAACTTGGAAAAAGAATAGTTTTAAAAAATCTTGAATTTATCGACACATTCAACCATTGAGTGCAAGAGAAATAAGGTAAGCATAATTATTCTCTCTCTGCATTCCAATATACATAACATCTCACATATTGGCCCTTGGTGAGAGTTCAAATTGCATTTCTTTTCCTATGTATACATCTGAAAGTGAAACCCATGGGTATTCACACTAAAGAATATGAGGGATTTGCTGATTTCACACAGTTGAAAAAAAGCACTCAGGGGATTCAGATGATTTAATGTTTACCAAAGTTATGTTGCACATAATTATTATGTGAATTTATTTCATTGTATATATTCCAGCCTGTAAATCTTGAAACTTTTCATTCGGAAATTCTCAATAGAAGCCTAATGGGCAGTTGATATCTAAATTCCATTGATCAATATAATTTGATCTTGAAAACAGATTAATTTCCAAATATTCTCGAATTACTTGACACATTTAATTAGTGAGCATGATTGTTCTCTCTTCATAATATAATCGTGATAACATAAATAGTGGCCCTCCGTAAGTGCAAAAAGTGGTTATCCATATGTATTGTATTAATTCAATCTGGTGTTTTTTCTGTTCATGAAAAATTTGGTCTTGAGAGCATAAGATATTTCTCCTTAATCCAATCTGGACATTGAAATTTACGAGCCAATATCAATATCAGTTCTTAGATATAGAGGCACGAATAATCTGATGGTGTATTAGTTGTTGATGTTTTTCAATAACCAAAAATAATGTTCGTCATTTTGTCTAAACAATTTTCAAGTAGCAATTTTTAAGGGATAACTTGAGAAAAACTTTTCGAAAATTATTACAAGTCCGAATTATTAGAGAGAGATGTAGCTATCATGAAATATTAGAATGTGTCAGAGTGAGATAGATTAAGAAAGACATTTCTATAATCACGTCATCAGCAACACAGATGAACGGCGAGTCGATGATCTTTCATAGCCGTGTAAAATCATAGACACAAGTTCCATGTTATGACACAATGTGTCTGAGTGAGATAGAACGAAAAAAACGTGTGAATTATGATACAGCACGAACAACAATGACAGATGAGTCCTTATCTATGTTCACCCAGAGCCGTCAAACATAAAAATGTGGAATGCTGTGGTTTGTCGATGTCCGTCATAGAGTTTGACACCTGTCAAAGATGTTTTTTCTTCTTCTTCCTACCAATGGCCTCTTTATTTTTAAAATGCGAATCTTTGCTCTACATTGATCTGTCTTCAATAGTGATTAACTTAAAAGGTAGATCTGCGGGCCCAAACTAGTTACTATATATTAAAATAATAAGGAACATAGAAATTTTGACGTTTGTGACGAGGGCTCTAAAAGGCGATCGGCGAAGCCGATCGCCCCGGCGCTTGCGCCCCCCGGCGGGCCGGGTGATGGGGGCGTCGGAAAGGGGAAGAACGGGGCTAGGCGTGGGCGTTTTCGGATTTTTTCTGCGACTTGGGCAAGTATTTTAAAAAAATTCGCCAAAAGTGTCGAAATCGCCGAAATGACCCGATTTACAAGGCATAAGGATATTTTCTGGGGGCACCTAGACCTCGGGAGTTTTTTCTAAACGAAGCGGCATATCTTTCTTCGGAGCGGTACGCAAAGGGTTTTTCGACACGTTCCTCCGGGTCTCCGCAAGAAATTCGCAAAGTTACGACGTTTCTCGAAAGGTGCGAGAATCTGGCGATCATCGATGACGGCACATAGGCCCCATCGTCAGGTTGACGTTTCGTATTTCAGAGGTCGGAAGTAATTTTTTAAAATGCGGATTTTCGGTATTTAATCGCCTTTCGAGGGTAAGTATTTGGTCGATTGTCGAATATTAACGTTTGTTTTTCCTTTTCAGCTAAAATTCCGAGTCGATAAAGCGTTTTTTGAAGCGATACGAATGTTTACTTTTGAGGATATACCGGTGATGCGAGAAATGAAAGAAATACCTGAAAATGGGGCCTTATCGAGTTGGATCGTTTAAATGGAGTCTCATGAGTTGGATTACCACGATATTTTCCGGATTTCAAAAGGATTTCGGTGATTTTCGGGCAAGTTTCGAACTTTGACGTTAGTGTGAAGGGGGTGAAAGGTGGACTGATTTGGGTTATTTGGGGGCCTCTTTTTAGGTGAGAAGGACAAAAAACGCATTCTGCAGATCGTCTTTGACAAAACAAGACCTGGATACAAGCCCCACCATGAGTTTTGAGGAAATTACGAACAAATTCCATCAGGCTATTTTGACAGGTCGTTTGCCGTAGGAAATTGAAAATCGAGTTTTTGGAATAAATTGAAGCAGCTGGGGGCCCGAATCTTTTCGGCCCTTATGTTTGAAGGCGTTTTTCGAAGGTTTGTACTGGAATTTCCCGATTTTTCCAATTTCGTGTGATATTTTGAACCGATTTTTATTTTTTATTTTCAGGTCCTTTTTTCCGAGAAGATCGTTCAGAAATGAAAAAATGTGCATGAATTTGGAAGAAGAGATTGCTATTGAACCGTTTCTCAGGTATTTCTCGGTGTATTTTCGTAGAATTGCAGAAATAATGAGAATTTGTAAAAGTGAATGGGTCCGAGGCTTGGCCGAATATGAGGGCGGGCTGGTAGCACGAGAATTCAGGACAATTGCTGAGATGGAAATTACGAGTTTTTCGAATAAATCTTGGGCTTTAAGGTGCATTGTGTATTTTTTATTGACGATTGACTAACTTTTCCTCATTGCAGCAAAAATTTCGAACCAATTTGGCAGTTTTTGAAGGAATTTGTGCAACAATTTCAAGGTGACATTGAAAGTGAAAGAATTGAGATAAAACTGTTTTGAAACGATGATGAATGAAAAGAATTCAGAGTGAGTACATGGTTGGGATGTTATTTGCGAGATTCTCATTCTGGATATGATCGGTTTCTAACAAATTCTTGAGAAATTACGTATTTTAAGAAGAATGAGAATTTCACATTATTTCGACTATTTTTCAGGCAGCTCCCGAAGGGAGCTGCCTTTGTGGCCAAAAGCCAAATGTTTATAGCTTTCTTTGAAGACAGCCTTAACAGTTGTTACGGTTTTTCCCCCGTCCCTCCCAGAGTAATTCCAATTTCGTGTGATATTTTGAACCGATTTTTATTTTTGACTTTCAGGTCATTTTTTCCAAGAAGATCGTTCAGAAATGATGAAATGTGCATGAATTTGGACGAAGAGATTGCTATTGAACCGTTTCTCAGGTATTTCTCGGTGTATTTTCGTAGAATTGCAGAAATAATGAGAATTTGTAAAAGTGAATGGGTCCGAGGATTTAGGCCAATTGAAAGTGAAAGAACTGTTTTGAAACGATGATGAATGAAAAGAATTCAGAGTGAGTACAAGGTTGGGATGTTATTTGCGAGATTCTCATTCCATTCTGGATATGATTGGTTTCTAACAAATTCACGAGAAATTACGTATTTTAAGAAGAATGAGAATTTCACATTGTGTCAATTATTTTTCGGGCAGCTCCCGAAGGGAGCTGCTTTTTGTGGCCGAAGGCCACATGTTTTTAGTATTCTTTGATCCGCCTTAACAGTTGTTACGGTTTTCCCCCCGTCCCTCCCAAAGTAATTCCGTGAACAGTGCAGTCCAAGAAGGAGAGACTGAAGAGGAACACCTGGCTGATTTTTACAGTGTGAAGGATACAGAGAATACGATACCTATCTCATATCATTCTGAGTGTGTTGAAAATAGGACTTTTGGGCATTTATTTCAAATGGAATGAATCAAGGTAGGAATTTTCATGCTGGGTTTTTTCGTTATATTTATCCTTATTCTTTTGAAGGTTTCCATGTTTTGCGAAAATTTCTCTAATGATAACCGTGATGTTGGGAGTGTTATGTAGAATTATTCGAACTGAGAAAGGGAAAGGATTTGGTTTTTTGAGGTGAGTTTTTCTGTTTCATTCATGAATATTGGACTGCGTTTTTTGGGGTTCTTTTTCTATAGAATATTTCGACTATGCGTGCACAGAATATTTAGACAATGCGTGCACAGAATATTATGACTGCGTGCACAGAATATTATGACTGCGTGCACAGAAAATTTTGACATTTTCATCGAATGCAATTTCGATTTTTCGAGACCATCATTATTTTATGTTGTGGTTGTCAAGGTTACTCGATAGAGTTTGACATTTTTCAGGAAATTTATCTCCTTGCCTTACTGTTGGGTTCTTTTACAGTTGAATGCGAATCTAACTTCAAAGGAGGATCTGTCAAGAAATGCGAATCTACCTATGAGTCGAATCTACCTATAAGGCGAATCTACCTATAAGGCGAATCTACCTATAAGGCGAATTTACCTACAAGGTGTTTCTACCTAATATATTGATCTGTGGGCCCAAACTAGTTACTATATATTAAAATAATAAGGAACATAGAAATTTTGACGTTTGTGACGAGGGCTCTAAAAGGCGATCGGCGAAGCCGATAGCCCCGGCGCTTGCGCCCCCCTGCGGGCTCGGTGATGGGGGCGTCGGAAAGGGGAAGAACGGGGCTAGGCGCGGGCGTTTTCGGATTTTTTCTCCGACTCGGGCAAGTATTTTAAAAAAATTCGCGAAAACCGTCGAAATCGCCTAAATGACCCGATTTACAAGGCATAAGGATTTTTTCTGGGGGCCCCTAGACCTCGGGAGTTTTTTCTAAACGAAGCGGCATATCTTTCTTCGGAGCGGTACGGAAAGGGTTTTTCGACACGTTCTTCCGGGTCTCCGCAAGAAATTCGCAAAGTTACGACGTTTCTCGAAAGGTGCGAGAATCTGGCGATCATCGATGACGGCACAGAGGCCCCATCGACAGGTTGACGTTTCGTATTTCAGAGGTCGGAAGTAATTTTTTAAAATGCAGATTTTCGGTATTTAATCGCCTTTCGAGGGTAAGTATTTGGTCGATTGTCGAATATTAACGTTTGTTTTTCCTTTTCAGCTAAAATTCCGGGTCGATAAAGCGTTTTTTGAAGCGATACGAATGTTTACATTTCACGATTTACCGGTGAAGCGAGAAATGAATAAAATACCTGAAAATGGGGCCTTATCGAGTTGGATCGTTTAAATGGAGTCTCATGAGTTGGATTACCACGATATTTTCCGGATTTCAAAAGGATTTCGGTGATTTTCGGGCAAGTTTCGAACTTTGACATTAGTGAGAAGGGGTCGAAACTTGCAATGATTTCGGTTATTTGGGGGACTCTTTTTAGCTGAAAACGACTAAAAACGCATTTTGCAGATCGTCTTCAACAAAACCAGACCTGGATATAAGCCCCACAATGAGTTTTCAGGAAATTACGAACAAATTCCATCAGGCTATTTTGACAGGTCGTTTGCCGTAGGAAATTGAAATTCGAGTTTTTGGGATAAATTAAAGCAGCTGGGGGCCCCAATCTTTTCGGCCCTTATGTTTTAAGGCGTTTTTCGAAGGTTTGTACTGGAATTTCATCATTTTTCGAGAAAATTTTACTATTTTGCCTTCAACGGTGAGTGAATTTCAGATTCCGTTGAATAGAAATGTTTGCACAAATGTTACAGGAGCTTTTATGTCCATCTAGAAAGTATAAATAGGATGTATTGGATTGGAATACATTGTTTTTTTCCCAAATTTTAGGTGATTCCACATGATTTTTGAGGAAAATAAAGTCGATTCTGTTTATTAAGGTTATGTTGTTTGTTTATATGGATAATGGAACAAATAAACGATTTATATGGAACAATATAGCCAAAGTGAGTACTAATTGACCTTTTTACACTCGATCTCGACCTTTTTTTCAGGTATTTCGATGAACAAAATCCATCAGCTCAAATTGACTTCAATATTGCTCGGATGAAAGGAAATGTGCAGGTAGGGGGCCAATTCTGTGCGGAAATCGTATTTTACGTTGTCTTTCGACGATTTCGAATGGAATTTCCCCGTTTTCCAAGGTTTGTATGATATTTTGAACGTATTAAAAAATTTTTTTTTCCAGGTCTATTTTTTCGAGAAATTTTTTTCAAAATGGAAAAATATGCATGAATTTGGAACAAAATAGTGTTATTGCACCTTTTCCAACCCATTTCTTGGTATATTTCCGTAGGATTTGTTAAAAACAAATTCGACAAGAAGCCTCGATAGAATGATAGGATTTCGGGAATTTATTCGAGAATTTCGGTATGGAATTCAAAGTAAGTAGTTGAATTGAACGTTATTATACTTTCTTTTATTGAAATTGAACCTTTTCCACTGTTTTTGCATGTGATTTTGCCGATTTAGAAGAAAAGAATGCATGCCTAGCATGTTCCTACTGCTCATAATAGATGGCGCTGCAGTAAAAATTTCACAATTCCATAAATCGTTTCTCAGATGGCTGAAAAAAAGAGATTGTCGTTTCCCTGGTAACGAAGAATTAATGTATCGCCATTTTGCATTTCTGGAATGATTTTGTAGGAATGTGCCAATATTTCGAAAAACCTGCGTTCGAAGGTGGATTTCTGTCCCAACAAGAAGGTAATTATGAAAATGAAGTGAAAAAATGTTATATTGAATATCGATTTCTTTTTCAGAATGCCTGTGGAAATATTTGTTTTTATGGGAAAGGATATCCCGGATGTTTTTGACTGAAAATGATCATCTGTAATGCAGAAGACGATGAAATATGAAATCCCACGTCATTTCTCAAAGACGTGTTAAGGAATTTCACAAATTCCCATCATTTTTCGAAAAAATCGAGGATTATTGAATCATATTTAGGTGAGCATTCTGCACAGATATTCTGTCTTTCGAATGTAGTTCCCGATTTTCCAAAATTGGGTGGAATTTTCAACGAATATTGAATTTTCTTTCCTTCAGGTCATTTTTTTGGTGAGAATCCTTTGAAACTGGAAAAATATGACTGAATTTCGAGGAAGGAATTGCTATTCGACCATTTCAGAGGTACTTCTTGGTATATTTTCGTAGGAATGCAAAAATATTGCAGATTTGTGAAAAAAAAATTGAACAAGAAGCTTGAGTGGAAAAATCCAGCAAAGGGCGTTCTAGAAATTGAATATATGGACCGATATCAATGTAAGTGAACCTGTGACAGGCACAGCTGAATATATATCCCCAACATAAATATGTTTTTAGCATGACGTTGAATCTAAGGTTCTTCTAAATTAAACTGTCTATGTAACATTTTTCTCTGTATTTTTCCAGCCCCTGCGAACGAAATGGACAATTGTGACTTGGACAATCTTTCCAGAGACAGTGCAAATCAATGATGATATCTACAGCAAAGAACCTACTTGCTGATTTTTCAAGAAACGCTTATGGAAATGGAATAATTTGAAGTTTATAAAAGTGATATTACATATTATGTATTGTGTAGTTACTTGATTGTATGTATTCCAGAAAATAAAAATCAGTATTTTCTTGAAATTTTCGACTTTTCATTCTACAATTTTCAACAGCAGAAAATTGTGCAGTACCTAAATATTTGAATTTCAAGTCTCTGATATAATTTGAACTTGGAAAAAGAATAGTTTTGAAAAATCTTGAATTTATCGACACATTCAACCATTGAGTGCAAGAGAAATGAGGTAAGCATAATTATTCTCTCTCTGCATTCCAATATACATAACATCTCACATATTGGCCCTTGGTGAGAGTTCAAATTGCATTTCTTTTCCTATGTATACATCTGAAAGTGAAACGAGTGTTGATGATTTTGAATAACCCATGGGTATTCACAGTAAACAATATGACGGCATTGCTGATTTCACACAGTTGAAAAAAATCACTCATGGGATTCAGATAATTTAATGTTCACCAAAGTTATGTTCCATATATTATGTGAATTTATTTTATTGTATATATTCCAGCCTGTAAATCTTGAAACTTTTCATTCGGCCATTCTCAATAGAAGCCAAATGTGCAGTTGATACATAAATTCTATTCTTCAATTAAATGTGAACTCAAAATCACATTAGTTTACAAATATTCTTGAATTACTGGACAGTGGACACATTTAATTAGTTCTATTGAGAAAATCTTATAGGGTAAGCATAATTGTTCTTTCTCTGCATTACAATCTTGATGGCATTCCGCATATAGGCTCGGTGGGAAATTCAATCTGCTATTTTTAGGTGCATTTTCTTCTATTGAGGAAATCTTATGAGGGTAAGCATAATTTTTTTTTCTCTGCATTACAATCTTGATGGCATTCCAAATGTAAGCTCGGTGGGAAATTAAATCTGTTATTTTTTCCAAGTCAGGTGCATTTTACCTATTCTACATATATATCTACATAACATTTTACATATTGGCCCTCGGTGAGTGAAATCAGTGGTATTACATGTGTCAATCTGCTATTTTTTCCAAGTCAGGTGCATTTTATTCTGTTCATGAATTATTTTGATGGCTTGATATTTCTGCTCTGTCCAATCTGGACAATTTTTAAAGTTCCTAGATAAAAGAAACAAATCCAACAATTGAGATTGTTATTTTTTGGAAACTTGAGGGTTTACTTTAGAAAATTCGATACTCCAAACACAAATTGAGAAAATTTTTACAAGTCCGAAAGTTTAGAGAGAGAACTTTGAGAGTGAGATAGAACGCTAATCACAGAATTAGACACCTGATCCTTCATAGCCGTGTGTAATATGAATAGATGTATTTAGTTCTATGATTCGTCATGGATATAAATTTCAGAATATATGTAATTCCATGTATTAGACTGAGAAAGAACGAGAAATACATGCCTTTTATATAATTTGTCGAATAGCAAAGATAGATGAGACGTCATTGATGTAAACCCATAGCCGTCAAAATTATAATTGTTTGGCGAGTCCAAAGATCAAAGCGCCCTCTTTCGGCAAAAATTCCTAACTACGAAACAAGTAATGCTTTGGAATCTTCAATGTATCGTTTTCAGTAACATTCAATCTACGTGTGTTTCAGAAGAAAATTTCAATTGTTCAGATATTCATAACGCATCAGACAGATAGAATACAGCAATTTTTTAAATCTTCAATACATGGAACAAAATCAATTTAAGTAGTTGAATAAAACGTTATAGTAGATTCTTTCGTTGAATATGAGCTTTTTTTGTGTATTTGCATGATATTTTACTGTTTTGGAAAGGATGCATGTCTTGCATGTTCCTGATTCGAGTAATAACACATCGTCAAGTTTAAATATCTTTTGGTATGAGGTACATTGTATTTTACGAAATATTTTTGTCCAATAAATAGCGATTCAATATATTCGTGTTATTTGCATGTGCACTTTTTCGATTATATACTGAAAGGAATGTCCGAATGATTAGAGAGAGAGATGTAACTGTCGCGAAATTATAGAATGTATCAGAGTGAGACAGCAAGAAAATGGTATGTCCTTAATATTACTGTTAAATCAGCAACACATATGAACGGCGAGTCGATGATCTTTCATAGCCGTGTAAAATCATAGACACAAGTTCCATGTTATGACACAATGTGTCTGAGTGAGATAGAACGAAAAAAACGTGTGAATTATAATACAGCACAAACAACAATGACAGATGAGTCCTTATCTATGTTCACCCAGAGCCGTCAAACATAAAAATGTGAAATGCTGTGGTTTGTCGATGTCCGTCATAGAGTTTGACACCTGTCAAAGATGTTTTTTCTTCTTCTTCCTACCAATGGCCTCTTTATTTTTAAAATGCGAATCTTTGCTCTACATTGATCTGTCTTCAATAGTGATTAACTTAAAAGGTAGATCTGCGGGCCCAAACTAGTTACTATATATTAAAATAATAAGGAACATAGAAATTTTGACGTTTGTGACGAGGGCTCTAAAATGCGATCGGCGAAGCCGATCGCCCCGGCGCTTGCGCCCCCCGACGGGCGCGTGGATGGGGGCGTCGGAAAGGGGAAGAACGGGGCTACGCGTGAGCGTTTTCGGATTTTTTCCAAGTGGTCGGGAAGTATTTTGAAAAAATTCGCGAAAACGGTCAAAATCGCCGAAATGACCCGATTTACAAGGCATAAGGATATTTTCTGGGGGCCCCTAGACCTCGGGAGTTTTTTTCGAACGAAGCGGCATATCTTTCTTCGGAGCGGTACGCAAAGGGTTTTTCGACACGTTCCTCCGGGTCTCCGCAAGAAATTCGCAAAGTTACGACGTTTCTCGAAAGGTGCGAGAATCTGGCGATCATCGATGACGGCACAGAGGCCCCATCGTCAGATTGACTTTTCGTATTTCAGAGGTCGGACGAAATATTTTAAAATGCAGATTTTCGGTATTTAATCGCCGTTCGAGGGTAAGTATTTGGTCGATTGTCGAATATTAACGTTTGTTTTTCCTTTTCAGCTAAAATTCCGAGTCGATAAAGCGTTTTTTGAAGCGATACGAATGTTTACTTTTGAGGATATACCGGTGAAGCGAGAAATGAATAAAAAACATGAAAATGGGGCCTTATCGAGTTGGATCGTTTAAATGGAGTCTCATGAGTTGGATTACCACGATATTTTCCGGATTTCAAAAGGATTTCGGTGATTTTCGGGCAAGTTTCGAACTTTGACGTTAGTGTGAAGGGGGTGAAAGGTGGACTGATTGGGGGCCTTTTTCTAGGTGAGAAGGACAAAAAACGCATTCTACAGATCTTCTTCGACAAAACCAGACCTGGATATAAGCCCCACAATGAGTTTTCAGGAAATTACGAACAAATTCCATCAGGTCATTTTGACAGGTCGTTTGCCGTAGGAAATTGAAAATCGAGTTTTTGGGATAAATTAAAGCAGCTGGGGGCCCGAATCTTTTCGGATCTCATGTTTTAAGGCGTTTTTCGAAGGTTTGTACTGGAATTTCATCATTTTTCGAGAAAATTTTACTATTTTGCCTTCAACGGTGAGTGAATTTCAGATTCCGTTGAATAGAAATGTTTGCACAAATGTTACAGGAGCTGTTATGTCCATCTAGAAAGTATAAATAGGATGTATTGGATTGGAATACATCGTTTTTTCCCGAATGCCAGGTGATTTAACATGATTTTTGAGGAAAATAAAGTCGATTCTGTTTAATAAGGTTATGTTGTTTGTTTATATGGATAATGGAACAAATAAACGATTTATATGGAACAATATAGCCAAAGTGAGTACTAATTGACCTTTTTACACTCGATCTCGACCTTTTTTTCAGGTATTTCGATGAACAAAATCCATCAGCTCAAATTGACTTCAATATTGCTCGGATGAAAGGAAATGTGCAGGTAGGGGGCCAATTCTGTGCGGAAATCGTATTTTACGTTGTCTTTCGACGATTTCGAATGGAATTTCCCCGTTTTCCAAGGTTTGTATGATATTTTGAACGTATTAAAAAATTTTTTTTTCCAGGTCTATTTTTTCGAGAAATTTTTTTCAAAATGGAAAAATATGCATGAATTTGGAACAAAATAGTGTTATTGCACCTTTTCCAACCCATTTCTTGGTATATTTCCGTAGGATTCGTTAAAAACAAATTCGACAAGAAGCCTCGATAGAATGATAGGATTTCGGGAATTTATTCGAGAATTTCGGTTTGGAATTCAAAGTAAGTAGTTGAATTGAACGTTATTATACTTTCTTTTATTGAAATTGAACCTTTCCCACTGTTTTTGCATGTGATTTTGCCGATTTAGAAGAAAAGAATGCATGCCTAGCATGTTCCTACTGCTCATAATAGATGGCGCTGTAGTAAGAATTTCACTATTCCATAAATCGTTTCGCAGATGGCTGAAAAAAATAGATTGTCGTTTCCCTGGTAACGAAGAATTAATGTATCGCCATTTTGCATTTCTGGAATGATTTTGTAGGAATGTGCCAATATTTCGAAAAAAACTGCGTTCGAAGGTGGATTTCTGTCCCAACAAGAAGGTAATTATGAAAATGAAGTGAAAAAATGTTATATTGAATATCGATTTCTTTTTCAGAATGCCCGTGGAAATATTTGTTTTTATGGGAAAGGATATCCCGGATGTTTTTGACTGAAAATGACCATCTGTAATGCAGAAGACGATGAAATATGAAATCCCACGTCATTTCTCAACGACGTGTGAAGGAATTTCACGAATTCTCATCATTTTTCGAAAAAATCGAGGATTATTGAATCATATTTAGGTGAGCATTCTGCACAGATATTCTGTCTTTCGAATGTAGTTCCCGATTTTCCAAAATTGGGTGGAATTTTCAACGAATATTGAATTTTCTTTCCTTCAGGTCATTTTTTTGGTGAGAATCCTTTGAAACTGGAAAAATATGACTGAATTTCGAGGAAGGAATTGCTATTCGACCATTTCAGAGGTACTTCTTGGTATATTTTCGTAGGAATGCAAAAATATTGCAGATTTGTGAAAAAAAAATTGAACAAGAAGCTTGAGTGGAAAAATCCAGCAAAGGGCGTTCTAGAAATTGAATATATGGACTGATATCAATGTAAGTGAACCTGTGACAGGCACAGCTGAATGTATATCCCCAACATAAATATGTTTTTAGCATGACGTTGAATCTAAGGTTCTTCTGAATAAAACAGTCTATGTAACATTTTTCTCTGTATTTTTCCAGCCCCTGCGAACGAATTGGACAATCTTTCCAGAGACAGTGCAAATCAATGATGATATCTACAGCAAAGAACCTACTTGCTGATTTTTCAAGAAACGCTCTCATGGAAATGGAATAATTTGAAGTTTATAAAAGTTATATTGCATATAATGTATTGTGTAGTTACTTGATTGTATGTATTCCAGAAAATAAAAATCAGTTTTCTTGAAATTTTCGACTTTTCATTCTACAATTTTCAACAGCAGAAAATTGTGCAGTACCTAAATATTTGAATTTCAAGTCTTTAATATAATTTGAACTTGGAAAAAGAATAGTTTTGAAAAATCTTGAATTTATCGACACATTCAACCATTGAGTGCAAGAGAAATAAGGTAAGCATAATTATTCTCTCTCTGCATTCCAATATACATAACATCTCGCATATTATTGGCCCTTGGTGAGAGTTCAAATTGCATTTCTTTTCCTAAGTATACATCTGAAAGTGAAACGAGTGTTGATGATTTTGAATAACCCATGGGTATTCACACTAAAGAATATGAGGGATTTGCTGATTTCACACAGTTGAAAAAAAGCACTCAGGGGATTCAGATGATTTAATGTTTACCAAAGTTATGTTGCACATAATTATTAGGTATGTGAATTTATTTCATTGTATATATTCCAGCCTGTAAATCTTGAAACTTTTCATTCGGAAATTCTCAATAGAAGCCTAATGGGCAGTTGATATCTAAATTCCATTGATCAATATAATTTGATCTTGAAAACAGATTAATTTCCAAATATTCTCGAATTACTTGACACATTTAATTAGTGAGCATGATTGTTCTCTCTTCATAATATAATCGTGATAACATAAATAGTGGCCCTCCGTAAGTGCAAAAAGTGGTTATCCATATGTATTGTATTAATTCAATCTGGTGTTTTTTCTGTTCGTGAAAAATTTGGTCTTGAGAGCATAAGATATTTCTCCTTAATCCAATCTGGACATTGAAATTTACGAGCCAATATCAATATCAGTTCTTAGATATAGAGGCACGAATAATCTGATGGTGTATTAGTTGTTGATGTTTTTCAATAACCAAAAATAATGTTCGTCATTTTGTCTAAACAATTTCCAAGTAGCAATTTTTAAGGGATAACTTGAGAAAAACTTTTCGAAAATTATCACAAGTCCGAATTATTAGAGAGAGATGTAGCTATCATGAAATATTAGAATGTGTCAGAGTGAGATAGATTGAGAAAGACATTTCTATAATCACGTCATCAGCAACACAGATGAACGGCGAGTCGATGATCTTTCATAGCCGTGTAAAATCATAGACACAAGTTCCATGTTATGACACAATGTGTCTGAGTGAGATAGAACGAAAAAAACGTGTGAATTATAATACAGCACGAACAACAATGACAGATGAGTCCTTATCTATGTTCACCCAGAGCCGTCAAACATAAAAATGTGAAATGCTGTGGTTTGTCGATGTCCGTCATAGAGTTTGACACCTGTCAAAGTTGTTTTTTCTTCTTCTTCCTACCAATGGCCTCTTTATTTTTAAAATGCGAATCTTTGCTCTACATTGATCAGTCTTCAATAGTGATTCTACTTAAAAGGTAGATCTGCGGGCCCAAACTAGTTACTATATATTAAAATAATAAGGAACATAGAAATTTTGACATTTGTGACGAGGGCTCTAAAAGGCGATCGGCGAAGCCGATCGCCCCGGCGCTTGCGCCCCCCGACGGGCGCGAGGATGGGGGCGTCGGAAAGGGGAAGAACGGGGCTACGCGTGAGCGTTTTCGGATTTTTTCTGCGACTTGGGCAAGTATTTAAAAAAAATTCGCCAAAAGTGTCGAAATCGCCGAAATGACCCGATTTACAAGGCATAAGGATATTTTCTGGGGGCCCCTAGACCTCGGGAGTTTTTTCTAAACGAAGCGGCATATCTTTCTTCGGAGCGGTACGCAAAGGGTTTTTCGACACGTTCCTCCGGGTCTCCGCAAGAAATTCGCAAAGTTACGACGTTTCTCGAAAGGTGCGAGAATCTGGCGATCATCGATGACGGCACAGAGGCCCCATCGTCAGGTTGACGTTTCGTATTTCAGAGGTCGGAAGTAACATGCTTTGATCTTTCTTTGAAGAGAGCCTTAACAGTTGCTACGGTTTTTTCCCCCCAGTTTTTTCCCTCCCAGAATAATTCTGTGAACAGTGCAATCCAAGAAGAAGAGACTGAAGAGGAACACCTGGCTGATTTTTACAGTGTGAAAGGATACATGGAATACGATACCTATGTCATATCATTCTGAGTGTGTTGAAAATAGGACTTTTGGGCATTTATTTCAAATGGAATGAATCAAGGTAGGAATTTTCATGCTGGGTTTTTTCGTTATATTTATCCTTATTCTTTTGAAGGTTTCCATGTTTTGCGAAAATTTCTCTAATGATAACCGTGATGTTGGGAGTGTTATGTAGAATTTTCCGAACTGAGAAAGGGAAAGGATTTGGTTTTTTGAGGTGAGTTTTTCTGTTTCATTCATGAATATTGGACTGCGTTTTTTGGGGTTCTTTTTCTATAGAATATTTCGACTATGCGTGCACAGAATATTTAGACAATGCGTGCACAGAATATTATGACTATGCGTGCACAGAAAATTTTGACATTTTCATCGAATGCAATTTCGATTTTTCGAGACCATCATTATTTTATGTTGTGGTTGTCAAGGTTACTCGATAGAGTTTGACATTTTTCAGGAAATTTATCTCCTTGCCTTACTGTTGGGTTCTTTTACAGTTGAATGCGAATCTAACTTCAAAGGAGGATCTGTCAAGAAATGCGAATCTACCTATGAGGCGAATCTACCTATAAGGCGAATCTACCTATAAGGCGAATCTACCTATAAGGCGAATCTACCTATAAGGCGAATCTACCTACAAGGTGTTTCTACCTAATATATTGATCTGTGGGCCCAAACTAGTCCTATATAATAATTCTGTAAGGAAACATAGAAATTTTGACGTTTCGGGAGGGGGCTCTAAAAGGCGATCGGCGAAGCTGATCGCCCCGTCGCTTGCGACCCCCTACGGGCGAGAGGAAGGGTGCGTCGGAAAGGGGAAGAACGGGGCCACGCGAGGGTGTTTTCGGATTTTTTTTAGGACCCCGAGAAGTATTTTGAAAAAATTCGCGAAAAGCGTCGAAATCGCCGAATAGACCCGATTCCCTTTGCACAAGGATTTTTTCCGGGGGCACCTAGACCCCGGGAGTTTTTTTAAAACGAAGCGGCATATCTTCCTTCGGAGCGGTACGGAAAGGGTTTTTCGACACGTTCCTCCGGGTCTCCGCGAAAAATTCTTAAAGTTGTGACGTTTCTCGAAAATTCCGAAAAATTCTCGATTCGGCTCGAAAACTTCGACCGAACAGAGAATTTCAGTTATTCCGATGACTTTCGACGTTAGAATTAGGTTAGGGTTCTTGACAACGGCATTCAAAGTCTGACGCGACGCACAGATTACCGTTTCGAGGTTGGATTTTTCCGACATTTCGAGACGTCAAGGGTGAAGTTACATATTGTAGGTTAGGGTTCTTGACAACGGCAGTCAAAGTTTGGCGCGACGCATAGATGACCGTTTGGAGGTTGGATTTTCTTGACATTTCGAGACGTCACGGGTGAAGTTACACATAGGTTAGGGTTCTTGACAACGGCAGTCAAAGTTTGACGCGACGCATAGATGACCGTTTGGAGGTTGGATTTTCCAAATAATTCTATACCTATAACTTGATCCTTGTGAATTTCCTTGAAGCCGTCGACCTAGGCATATGGAGACTACTGCTCTTGCGCGAATAAGGGGAAGTAGCTTGGAGTAGGATTCTAAGCAGGGTAGGGGCAATATGGCGGCTATAGCGCATGCGTATAAGCCATCATATGTCCAGGTCTTGGCTTCATTTTTACGCAATTTTTTGCACAATGCTAGCGGTATAGAAGTTTGAGTATATGGGATTTTCTCGACATTTCGAGACGTCACGGGTCATAGGTTAGGGTTCTTGACAACGGCAGTCAAAGTTTGACGCGACGCATAGATGACCGTTTGGAGGTTGGATTTTCTCGACATTTCGAGACGTCACGGGTGAAGTTACACATAGGTTAGGGTTCTTGAGAACGGCAGTCAAAGTTTGACGCGACGCATAGATGACCGTTTGGAGGTTGGATTTTCTCGACATTTCGAGACGTCACGGGTCATAGGTTAGGGTTCTTGACAACGGCAGTCAAAGTTTGACGCGACGCATAGATGACCGTTTGGAGGTTGGATTTTTTTCGACATTTCGAGACGTCACGGGTGAAGTTATATATAGGTTAGGGTTCTTGACAACGGCAGTCAGAGTTTGACGCGACGCATAGATGACCGTTTGGAGGTTGGATTTTCTCGACATTTCGAGACGTCACGGGTCATAGGTTAGGGTTCTTGACAACGGGAGTCAAAGTTTGACGCGACGCATAGATGACCGTTTGGAGGTTGGATTTTCTCGACATTTCGAGACGTCACGGGTGAAGTTACACATAGGTTAGGGTTCTTGACAACGGCAGTCAAAATTTGACGCGACGCATAGATGACCGTTTGGAGGTTGGATTTTCTCGACATTTCGAGACGTCACGGGTGAAGTTACACATAGGTTAGGGTTCTTGAGAACGGCAGTCAAAGTTTGACGCGACGCATAGATGACCGTTTGGAGGTTGGATTTTCTCGACATTTCGAGACGTCACGGGTCATAGGTTAGGGTTCTTGACAACGGGAGTCAAAGTTTGACGCGACGCATAGATGACCGTTTGGAGGTTGGATTTTCTCGACATTTCGAGACGTCACGGGTGAAGTTACACATAGGTTAGGGTTCTTGACAACGGCAGTCAAAATTTGACGCGACGCATAGATGACCGTTTGGAGGTTGGATTTTCTCGACATTTCGAGACGTCACGGGTGAAGTTACACATAGGTTAGGGTTCTTGACAACGGCAGTCAAAGTTTGACGCGAGGCATAGATGACCGTTTGGAGGTTGGATTTTTTTCGACATTTCGAGACGTCACGGGTGGAGTTACACATAGGTTAGGGTTCTTGACAACGGCAGTCAGAGTTTGACGCGACGCATAGATGACCGTTTGGAGGTTGGATTTCTTCGACATTTCGAGACGTCACGGGTAAAGTTACACATAGGTTAGGGTTCTTGACAACGGCAGTCAAAGTTTAACGCGACGCATAGATGACCGACGCATAGATGGCGTTTTTTTTGATAATTCAAAATGCGAATCTATCTTCAAAGGGAGATCTACCAACAAGGCGAATCTACTTAAAAGGTAGATCTGCGGGCCCAAACTAGTTATATGTAAAAACATCAAAAAAATCCGATTATTCACAGCAGTTTACCCAAAAATTGAGATTTTGTAACATTAAAATTCGACTCTAGATGATTGAGATTTTGTACTGGTCATTCAAAAAATTCCGATTATTCTCAGCAGTATACCCAAAAATTCAGATTTTGTAACATTAATATTCGACTCGAGTTTATTCAGATTCTGTATCGGTCTCATTTCCACTCGGGACTTTTTGATCTGTGAGACTGAGCTCGGTTGAATGATGAATTTTAGACATAGTTTGAATATTTAAATGTAAAAACATCAAAAAAATCCGATTATTCACAGCAGTTTACCCAAAAATTGAGATTTTGTAACATTAAAATTCGACTCTAGATGATTGAGATTTTGTACTGGTCTAATTTTCACTCGAGACTTTTTGATCTGAGAGACTGAGCTCGGTTGAATGATGAATTTTAGTCATAGTTCGAATAATTATAATTGGAAACATCCAAAAAATTCGATTATTCCTAGCAGTTTACCCAAAAATTCAGATTTTGTAACATTAATATTCGACTCGAGTTTATTCAGATTCTGTATCGGTCTCATTTCCACTCGGGACTTTTTGATCTGTGAGACTGAGCTCGGTTGAATGATGAATTTTAGACATTATTTGAATAATTATTAGTGAAAATATTCAAAAAATTCCGATTATTCCCAGCAGTATACCCGAAAATTCAGATTTTGTAGCATTGAAATTCGACTCGAAATTATTTAGATTTTGTATTGGTCTAATTTTCACTCGAGACTTTTTGATCTGAGGGACTGAGCTCGGTTGAATGATGAATTTTAATCATGGTTTGAATAATTATAAGTAAAAATATCCAAAAAAATCCGATTATTCCCAGCAGTTCACCCAGAAATTCAGATTTTTTTATTGGTCTGATTTTCACTCGAGACTTTTTGATCGGAGAGACTGAGCTCGGTTGAATGATGGAATTTAGTCATAGTTTGATTTACTGATTAGTTGAATGATTGAATTTTCGAGTTTTTGAATTTTGAATTTTCGAATTTTAGAATTTTTGAAAATTTGAATTTTTGAATTTTTGAATTTTCGAATTTTTGAATCTTTGAATTTTTGAATTTTCGAATTTTTGAATTTTTGAATTTTTGAATTTTTGAATTTTTGAATTTTTGAATTTTTGAATTTTTGAATTTTTGAATTTTTGAATTTTTGAATTTTTGAATTTTTGAATTTTTGAATTTTTGAATTTTTGAATTTTTGAATTTTTGAATTTTTGAATTTTAGAATTTCTGAATTTTTGAATTTTTGAATTTTTGAATTTTTGAATTTTTGAATTTTTGAATTTTTGAATTTTTGAATTTTTGAATTTTTGAATTTTTGAATTTTTGAATTTTTGAATTTTTGAATTTTTGAATTTTTGAATTTTTGAATTTTTGAATTTTTGAATTTTTGAATTTTTTATTTTTGAATTTTAGAATTTCTGAATTTTTGAATTTTTGAATTTTTGAATTTTTGAATTTTTGAATTTTTGAATTTTTGAATTTTCGAATTTTTGAATTTTTGAATTTTTGTTTTTTTTTTTTTTTGAACATTTGAATTCGAGAAAAACCGATTATTTCCAGCAGTTACCCAAAAATCAATAATTTGTGACATTCAGATTCGACTCAAGATCATTCAGATTCTTTATTGCTCTAATTTTCAATCGGGACTTTTCGATCTGAGAGACTGAGCTTGGTTGAATGATGGATTTCAGTCAAATTTTGAATAATTATAAGTAAAAACATTGAAAAAAAAACGATTATTTTCAGCAGTTTACCCAACAATTCATATTTTGTGACAATAAGATTCGACTCGAGATTATTCAGATTCTTTATTGGTCTAATTTTCACTCGCGACTTTTCGATCTGAGAAACTGAGCTTGTTTGAATGATGAATTTCAGTCATAGTAAGAATAATTATAAGTAAAAACATCCAAAAAATCTGATTATTCCCAGCAGTTTACCCAAAAAATTCAGATTTTGTAACATTAAAATTCGAATCAAGTGATTGAGATTTTGTACTGGTCTGATTTTCACTCAAGACTTTTTGATCTGAGGGACTGAGCTCGGTCGAATAATGAATTTAAGTCATAGTTTGAATAATTATAATTGGAAACATCAAAAAAATTCGATTATTCCTAGCAGTTTACCCAAAAATTCAGATTTTGTAACATTAATATTCGACTCGAGTTTATTCAGATTCTGTATTGGTCTCATTTCCACTCGGGACTTTTCGATCTGTGAGACTGAGCTCGGTTGAATGATGAATTTTAGACATAGTTTGAATATTTATATGTAAAAACATCAAAAAAATCCGATTATTCACAGCAGTTTACCCAAAAATTGAGATTTTGTAACATTAAAATTCGACTCTAGATGATTGAGATTTTGTACTGGTCATTCAAAAAATTCCGATTATTCTCAGCAGTATACCCGAAAATTCAGATTTTGTAGCATTGAAATTCGACTCGAAATTATTTAGATTTTGTATTGGTCTGATTTTCACTCGAGACTTTGTGATCTGAGAGACTGAGCTCGGTTGAATGATGAATTTTAGTCATAGTTCGAATAATTATAATTGGAAACATCCAAAAAATTCGATTATTCCTAGCAGTTTACCCAAAAATTCAGATTTTGTAACATTAATATTCGACTCGAGTTTATTCAGATTCTGTATCGGTCTCATTTCCACTCGGGACTTTTTGATCTGTGAGACTGAGCTCGGTTGAATGATGAATTTTAGACATTATTTGAATAATTATTAGTGAAAATATTCAAAAAATTCCGATTATTCCCAGCAGTATACCCGAAAATTCAGATTTTGTAGCATTGAAATTCGACTCGAAATTATTTAGATTTTGTATTGGTCTAATTTTCACTCGAGACTTTTTGATCTGAGGGACTGAGCTCGATTGAATGATGAATTTTAGTCATAATTTGAATAATTATAAGTAAAAACATTCAAAAAATTCCGATTATTCCCAGCAGTATATCCAAAAATTCAGATTTTGTAACATTAATATTCGACTCGAGTTTATTCAGATTCTGTATTGGTCTCATTGGTGAGACTAAGCTCGGTTGAATGATGAATTTTAGACATAGTTTGAATATTTATATGTAGAAACATCAAAAAAATCCGATTATTCACAGCAGTTTACCCAAAAATTGAGATTTTGTAACATTAAAATTCGACTCTAGATAATTGAGATTTTGTACTGATCTTCTTTAATCTGAATGATCTCGAGTCGAACCTGAAGTCACAAAATATTGATTTTTGGGTAACAGCTGGTAATAATCGGTTTTTCTCGAATTCAAATGTTCAAAAAAAACAAAAACAAAAATTCAAAAATTCAAAAATTCGAAAATTCAAAAATTCAAAAATTCAAAAATTCAAAAAAATTCAAAAATTCAGAAATTCTAAAATTCAAAAATAAAAAATTCAAATATTCAAAAATTCAAAAATTCAAAAATTCAAAAATTCAAAAATTCAAAAATTCAAAAATTCAAAAATTCAAAAATTCAAAAATTCAAAAATTCAAAAATTCAAAAATTCAAAAATTCAAAAATTCAAAAATTCAAAAATTCAAAAATTCACAAATTCAAAAATTCAAAAATTCAAAAATTCAAAAATTCAAAAATTCAAAAATTCAAAAATTCAAAAATTCAAAAATTCAAAAATTCCAAAAATTCAAAAATTCAAAAATTCGAAAATTCGAAAATTCAAAAATTCAAAAATTCAAAAATTCAAAAATTCAAAAATTCAAAAATTCAAAAATTCAAAAATTCAAAAATTCAAAAATTCAAAAATTCGAAAATTCGAAAATTCGAAAATTCGAAAATTCGAAAATTCAAAAATTCAAAAATTCAAAAATTCAAAAATTCAAAAATTCAAAAATTCAAAAATTCAAAAATTCAAAAATTCAAAAATTCAAAAATTCAAAAATTCAAAAATTCAAAAATTCAAAAATTCAAAAATTCAAAAATTCAAAAATTCAAAAATTCAAAAATTCAAAAATTCAAAAATTCAAAAATTCAAAAATTCAAAAATTCAAAAATTCAAAAATTCAAAAATTCAAAAATTCAAAAATTCAAAAATTCAAAAATTCAAAAATTCAAAAATTCAAAAATTCAAAAATTCAAAAATTCAAAAATTCAAAAATTCAAAAATTCAAAAATTCAAAAATTCAAAAATTCAAAAATTCAAAAATTCAAAAATTCAAAAATTCAAAAATTCAAAAATTCAAAAATTCAAAATTTCAGAAATTCAAAAATTCAAAAATTCAAAAATTCAAAAATTCAAAAATTCAAAAATTCAACCGAGCTCAGTCCCTCAGATCAAAAAGTCTCGGGTGAAAATTGGACCAGTACAAAATCTCAATAATCTCGAGTCGAATTTGAATGTTACAAAATCTCTATTTTCGGGTATACTGCTGGGAATAATCGGAATTTTTTGAATGTTTTCACTAATAATTATTCAAACTATGTCTGAAATTCATCATTCAACCGAGCTCAGTCTCACAGATCAAAAAGTCCCGAGTGGAAATGAGACCAATACAGAATCTGAATAAACTCGAGTCGAATATTAACGTTACAAAATCTGAATTTTTGGATGAACTGCTAGGAATAATCGAATTTTTTTTATGTTTCCAATTATAATTATTCAAACTATGACTAAAATTCATCATTCAACCGAGCACAGTCCCTCAGATCAAAAAGTCTCGAGTAAAAATTAGACCAGTACAAAATCTCAATCATCTAGAGTCGAATTTTAATGTTACAAAATCTCAATTTTTGGGTAAACTGCTGTGAATAAACGGATTTTTTTGATGTTTTTACATATAAATATTCAAACTATGTCTAAAATTCATCATTAAACCGAGCTCAGTCCCTCAGATCAAAAAGTCTCAAGTGAAAATTAGACCAGTACAAAATCTCAATCATCTCGAGTCGAATTTTAATGTTACAAAATCTCAATTTTTGGGTAAACTGCTGTGAATAATCGGATTTTTTTGATGTTTGCACATATAATTATTCAAACTATGTCTAAAATTCATCATTCAACCGAGCTCAGTCTCACAGATCAAAAAGTCCCGAGTGGAAATGAGACCGATACAGAATCTGAATAAACTCGAGTCGAATATTAATGTTACAAAATCTGAATTTTTGGGTATACTGCTGGGAATAATCGGAATTTTTTGAATGTTTTTACTAATAATTATTCAAATTATGACTAAAATTCATCATTCAACCGAGCACAGTCCCTCAGATCAAAAAGTCTCGAGTGAAAATTAGACCAATACAAAATCTAAATAATTTCGAGTCGAATTTCAATGCTACAAAATTTGAATTTTCGGGTATACTGCTGGGAATAATCGGAATTTTTTGAATATTTTCACTAATAAATATTCAAATAATGTTTAAAATTCATCATTCAATCGAGCTCAGTCTCACAGATCAAAAAGTCCCGAGTGGAAATGAGACCGATACAGAATCTGAATAAACTCGAGTCGAATATTAATGTTACAAAATCTGAATTTTTGGGTAAACTGCTAGGAATAATCGAATTTTTTGGATGTTTCCAATTATAATTATTCAAACTATGACTAAAATTCATCATTCAACCGAGCTCAGTCTCTCAGATCAAAAAGTCTCGAGTGAAAATCAGACCAATACAAAATCTAAATAATTTCGAGTCGAATTTCAATGCTACAAAATTTGAATTTTCGGGTATACTGCTGGGAATAATCGGAATTTTTTGAATATTTTCACTAATAATTATTCAAATAATGTCTAAAATTCATCATTCAACCGAGCTCAGTCTCACAGATCAAAAAGTCCCGAGTGGAAATGAGACCGATACAGAATCTGAATAAACTCGAGTCGAATATTAACGTTACAAAATCTGAATTTTTGGATGAACTGCTAGGAATAATCGAATTTTTTTTATGTTTCCAATTATAATTATTCAAACTATGACTAAAATTCATCATTCAACCGAGCACAGTCCCTCAGATCAAAAAGTCTCGAGTGAAAATTAGACCAGTACAAAATCTCAATTATCTAGAGTCGAATTTTAATGTTACAAAATCTCAATTTTTGGGTAAACTGCTGTGAATAATCGGATTTTTTTGATGTTTCTACATATAAATATTCAAACTATGTCTAAAATTCATCATTCAACCGAGCTAAGTCTCACCAATGAGACCAATACAGAATCTGAATAAACTCGAGTCGAATATTAATGTTACAAAATCTGAATTTTTGGGTATACTGCTGGGAATAATCGGAATTTTTTGAATGTTTTTACTTATAATTATTCAAATTATGACTAAAATTCATCATTCAATCGAGCTCAGTCCCTCAGATCAAAAAGTCTCGAGTGAAAATTAGACCAATACAAAATCTAAATAATTTCGAGTCGAATTTCAATGCTACAAAATTTGAATTTTCGGGTATACTGCTGGGAATAATCGGAATTTTTTGAATATTTTCACTAATAATTATTCAAATAATGTCTAAAATTCATCATTCAACCGAGCTCAGTCTCACAGATCAAAAAGTCCCGAGTGGAAATGAGACCGATACAGAATCTGAATAAACTCGAGTCGAATATTAATGTTACAAAATCTGAATTTTTGGGTAAACTGCTAGGAATAATCGTATTTTTTGGATGTTTCCAATTATAATTATTCAAACTATGACTAAAATTCATCATTCAACCGAGCTCAGTCTCTCAGATCAAAAAGTCTCGAGTGAAAATCAGACCAATACAAAATCTAAATAATTTCGAGTCGAATTTCAATGCTACAAAATCTGAATTTTCGGGTATACTGCTGAGAATAATCGGAATTTTTTGAATGTTTTCACTAATAATTATTCAAATTATGACTAAAATTCATCATTCAACCGAGCACAGTCCCTCAGATCAAAAAGTCTCGAGTAAAAATTAGACCAGTACAAAATCTCAATCATCTAGAGTCGAATTTTAATGTTACAAAATCTCAATTTTTGGGTAAACTGCTGTGAATAATCGGATTTTTTTGATGTTTTTACATATAAATATTCAAACTATGTCTAAAATTCATCATTCAACCGAGCTCAGTCTCATAGATCAAAAAGTCCCGAGTGGAAATGAGATTTTGTAACATTAAAATTCGACTCTAGATGATTGAGATTTTGTACTGGTCTAATTTTTACTCGAGACTTTTTGATCTGAGGGACTGTGCTCGGTTGAATGATGAATTTCAGACACAGTTTGAATAATTATTAGTGAAAACATTCAAAAAATTCCGATTATTCCCAGCAGTATACCCGAAAATAGAGATTTTGTAACATTAAAATTCGACTCGAGATTATTGAGATTTTGTACTGGTCCAATTTTCACCCGAGACTTTTTGATCTGAGGGACTGAGCTCGGTTGAATGATGAATTTTAATCATGGTTTGAATAATTATAAGTAAAAATATCCAAAAAAATCCGATTATTCCAAGCAGTTCTCCCTGAAATTCAGATTTTTTTATTGGTCTGATTTTCACTCGGGACTTTTTGATCGGAGAGACTGAGCTCGGTTGAATGATGAAATTTAGTCATAGTTTGATTTACTGATTAGTGTGAATGATTGAATTTTCGAGTTTTTGAATTTTGAATTTTCGAATTTTTGAAAATTTGAATTTTTGAATTCTTGAAATTTTGAAATTTTGAATTTTCGAATTTTTGAATTTTTGAATTTTTGAATTTTTGAATTTTTGAATTTTTGAATTTTTGAATTTTTGAATTTTTGAATTTTTGAATTTTTGAATTTTTGAATTTTTGAATTTTTGAATTTTTGAATTTTTGAATTTTTGAATTTTTGAATTTTTGAATTTTTGAATTTTTGAATTTTTGAATTTTTGAATTTTTGAATTTTTGAATTTTTGAATTTTTGAATTTTTGAATTTTTGAATTTTTGAATTTTTGAATTTTTGAATTTTTGAATTTTTGAATTTTTGAATTTTTGAATTTTTGAATTTTTGAATTTTTGAATTTTTGAATTTTTGAATTTTTGAATTTTTGAATTTTTGAATTTTTGAATTTTTGAATTTTTGAATTTTTGAATTTTTGAATTTTTGAATTTTTGAATTTTTGAATTTTTGAATTTTTGAATTTTTGAATTTTTGAATTTTTGAATTTTTGAATTTTTGAATTTTTGAATTTTTGAATTTTTGAATTTTTGAATTTTTGAATTTTTGAATTTTTGAATTTTTGAATTTTTGAATTTTTGAATTTTTGAATTTTTGAATTTTTGAATTTTTGAATTTTTGAATTTTTGAATTTTTGAATTTTTGAATTTTTGAATTTTTGAATTTTTGAATTTTTGATTTTTTTTTTTTTTTTGAACATTTGAATTCGAGAAAAACCGATTATTTCCAGCTGTCACCCAAAAATCAATATTTTGTGACTTCAGGTTCGACTCGAGATCATTCAGATTCTTTATTGGTCTAATATTCAATCGGGACCTCTCGATCTGAGAGACTGAGCTTGGTTGAATGATGGATTTCAGTCGAATTTTGAATAATTATAAGTAAAAACATTTGAAAATTACGATTATTTCCAGCAGTTTACCCAAAAATTCATATTTTGTGACAATAAGATTCGACTCGAGATTATTCAGATTCTTTATTGGTCTAATTTTCACTCGCGACTTTTCGGTCTGAGAAACTGAGCTTGTTTGAATGATGAATTTTAGTCATAGTAAGAATAATTATAAGTAAAAACATCCAAAAAATCTGATTATTCCCAGCAGTTTACCCAAAAAATTCAGATTTTGTAACATTAAAATTCGAATCAAGATGATTGAGATTTTGTACTGGTCTGATTTTCACTCAAGACTTTTGGATCTGAGGGACTGAGCTCGGTCGAATAATGAATTTAAGTCATAGTTTGAATAATTATAATTGGAAACATCAAAAAAATTCGATTATTCCTAGCAGTTTACCCAGAAATTCAGATTTTGTAACATTAATATTCGACTCGAGTTTATTCAGATTCTGTATTGGTCTCATTTCCACTCGGGACTTTTTGATCTGCGAGACTGAGCTCGGTTGAACGATGAATTTTAGACATAGTTTGAATATTTATATGTAAAAACATCAAAAAAATCCGATTATTCACAGCAGTTTACCCAAAAATTGAGATTTTGTAACATTAAAATTCGACTCTAGATGATTGAGATTTTGTACTGGTCTAATTTTTACTCGAGACTTTTTGATCTGAGGGACTGTGCTCGGTTGAATGATGAATTGTAGTCATAATTCGAATAATTATTAGTGAAAACATTCAAAAAATTCCGATTATTCTCAGCAGTATACCCGAAAATTCAGATTTTGTAGCATTGAAATTCGACTCGAAATTATTTAGATTTTGTATTGGTCTGATTTTCACTCGAGACTTTTTGATCTGAGGGACTGAGCTCGATTGAATGATGAATTTTAGTCATAATTTGAATAATAATAATTGGAAACATCCAAAAAATTCGATTATTTCTAGCAGTTTACCCAAAAATTCAGATTTTGTAACATTAATATTCGACTCGAGTTTATTCAGATTCTGTATCGGTCTCATTTTCACTCGGGACTTTTTGATCTGTGAGACTGAGCTCGGTTGAATTATGAATTTTAGACATAATTTGAATAATTATTAGTGAAAACATTCAAAAAATTCCGATTATTCCCAGCAGTATACCCGAAAATTCAGATTTTGTAGCATTGAAATTCGACTCGAAATTATTTAGATTTTGTATTGGTAAATTATTTAGATTTTGTATTGGTCTAATTTTCACTCGAGACTTTTTGATCTGAGGGACTGAGCTCGATTGAATGATGAATTTTAGTCATAATTTGAATAATTATTAGTAAAAACATTCAAAAAATTCCGATTATTCCCAGCAGTATACCCAAAAATTCAGATTTTGTAACATTAATATTCGACTCGAGTTTATTCAGATTGGTCTCATTGGTGAGACTGAGCTCGGTTGAATGATGAATTTTAGACATAGTTTGAATATTTATATGTAAAAACATCAAAAAAATCCGATTATTCACAGCAGTTTACCCAAAAATTGAGATTTTGTAACATTAAAATTCGACACTAGATAATTGAGATTTTGTACTGGTCTAATTTTCACTCGAGACTTTTTGATCTGAGGGACTGTGCTCGGTTGAATGATGAATTTTAGTCATAATTTGAATAATTATCAGTAAAAACATTCAAAAAATTCCGATTATTCCCAGCAGTATACCCAAAAATTCAGATTTTGTAACATTAATATTCGACTCGAGTTTATTCAGATTCTGTATCGGTCTCATTTCCACTCGGGACTTTTTGATCTGTGAGACTGAGCTCGGTTAAATGATGAATTTTAGACATAGTTTGAATAATTATATGTGAAAACATCAAAAAAATCCGATTATTCACAGCAGTTCACCCAAAAATTGAGATTTTGTAACAAATTCGACTCGAGATGATTGAGATTTTGTACTGGTCTGATTTTCACTCGAGACTTTTTGATCTGAGGGACTGAGCTCGGTTGAATGATGAATTTTAGACATAGTTTGAATATTTATATGTAAAAACATCAAAAAAATCCGATTATTCACAGCAGTTTACCCAAAAATTGACATTTTGTAACATTAAAATTCGACTCTAGATGATTGAGATTTTGTACTGGTCTAATTTTTACTCGAGACTTTTTGATCTGAGGGACTGTGCTCGGTTGAATGATGAATTTTAGTCATAGTTTGAATAATTATAATTGGAAACATAAAAAAAAATCGATTATTCCTAGCAGTTCATCCAAAAATTCAGATTTTGTGTTAATATTCGACTCGAGTTTATTCAGATTCTGTATTGGTCTCATTTCCACTCGGGACTTTTTGATCTGTGAGACTGAGCTCGGTTGAATTATGAATTTCAGACATGGTTTGAATAATTATATATGAAAACATCAAGAAAATCCGATTATTCACAGCAGTTTACCCAAAAATTGAGATTTTGTAACATTAAAATTCGACTCTAGATGATTGAGATTTTGTACTGGTCTAATTTTTACTCGAGACTTTTTGATCTGAGGGACTGTGCTCGGTTGAATGATGAATTTTAGTCATATTTCGAATAATTATTAGTGAAAACATTCAAAAAATTCCGATTATTCTCAGCAGTATACCCGAAAATTCAGATTTTGTAGCATTGAAATTCGACTCGAAATTATTTAGATTTTGTATTGGTCTGATTTTCACTCGAGACTTTTTGATCTGAGGGACTGAGCTCGATTGAATGATGAATTTTAGTCATAATTTGAATAATTATAATTGGAAACATCCAAAAAATTCGATTATTCCTAGCAGTTTACCCAAAAATTCAGATTTTGTAACATTAATATTCGACTCGAGTATTCAGATTCTGTATCGGTCTCATTTTCACTCGGGACTTTTTGAACTGTGAGACTGAGCTCGGTTGAATGATGAATTTTAGACATAATTTGAATAATTATTAGTGAAAACATTCAAAAAATTCCGATTATTCCCAGCAGTATACCCGAAAATTCAGATTTTGTAGCATTGAAATTCGACTCGAAATTATTTAGATTTTGTATTGGTCTAATTTTCACTCGAGACTTTTTGATCTGAAGGACTGAGCTCGATTGAATGATGAATTTTAGTCATAATTTGAATGATTATTAGTAAAAACATTCAAAAAATTCCGATTATTCCCAGCAGTATACCCAAAAATTCAGATTTTGTAACATTAATATTCGACTCGAGTTTAATCAGATTCTGTATTGGTCTCATTGGTGAGACTGAGCTCGGTTGAATGATGAATTTTAGACATAGTTTGAATATTTATATGTAAAAACATCAAAAAAATCCGATTATTCACAGCAGTTTACCCAAAAATTGAGATTTTGTAACATTAAAATTCGACTCTAGATAATTGAGATTTTGTACTGGTCTAATTTTCACTCGAGACTTTTTGATCTGAGGGACTGTGCTCGGTTGAATGATGAATTTTAGTCATAATTTGAATAATTATTAGTAAAAACATTCAAAAAACTCCGATTATTCCCAGCAGTATACCAAAAAATTCAGATTTTGTAACATTAATATTCGACTCGAGTTTATTCAGATTCTGTATCGGTCTCATTTCCACTCGGGACTTTTTGATCTGTGAGACTAAGCTCGGTTGAATGATGAATTTTAGACATAGTTTGAATAATTATATGTGAAAACATCAAAAAAATCCGATTATTCACAGCAGTTCACCCAAAAATTGAGATTTTGTAACATTAAAATTCGACTCGAGATGATTGAGATTTTGTACTGGTCTAATTTTCACTCGAGACTTTTCGATCTGAGGGACTGAGCTCGGTTGAATGATGAATTTTAGACATAGTTTGAATATTTATATGTAAAAACATCAAAAATAACCCGATTATTCACAGCAGTTTACCCAAAAATTGAGATTTTGTAACATTAAAATTCGACTCTAGATGATTGAGATTTTGTACTGGTCTAATTTTTACTCGAGACTTTTTGATCTGAGGGACTGTGCTCGGTTGAATGATGAATTTTAGTCAAAGTTTGAATAATTATAATTGGAAACATAAAAAAAAATCGATTATTCCTAGCAGTTCATCCAAAAATTCAGATTTTGTCTTAATATTCGACTCGAGTTTATTCAGATTCTGTATTGGTCTCATTTCCGCTCGGGACTTTTTGATCTGTGAGACTGAGCTCGGTTGAATTATGAATTTCAGACATGGTTTGAATAATTATATATGAAAACATCAAAAAAATCCGATTATTCACAGCAGTTTACCCAAAAATTGAGATTTTGTAACATTAAAATTCGACTCTAGATGATTGAGATTTTGTACTGGTCTAATTTTTACTCGAGACTTTTTGATCTGAGGGACTGTGCTCGGTTGAATGATGAATTTTAGTCATATTTCGAATAATTATTAGTGAAAACATTCAAAAAAATCCGATTATTCTCAGCAGTATACCCAAAAATTCAGATTTTGTAGCATTGAAATTCGACTCGAAATTATTTAGATTTTGTATTGGTCTGATTTTCACTCGAGACTTTTTGATCTGAGGGACTGAGCTCGATTGAATGATGAATTTTAGTCATAATTTGAATAATTATAATTGGAAACATCCAAAAAATTCGATTATTTCTAGCAGTTTACCCAAAAATTCAGATTTTGTAACATTAATATTCGACTCGAGTATTCAGATTCTGTATCGGTCTCATTTTCACTCGGGACTTTTTGAACTGTGAGACTGAGCTCGGTTCAATGATGAATTTTAGACATAATTTGAATAATTATTAGTGAAAACATTCAAAAAATTCCGATTATTCCCAGCAGTATACCCGAAAATTCAGATTTTGTAGCATTGAAATTCGACTCGAAATTATTTAGATTTTGTATTGGTCTAATTTTCACTCGAGACTTTTTGATCTGAAGGACTGAGCTCGATTGAATGATGAATTTTAGTCATAATTTGAATGATTATTAGTAAAAACATTCAAAAAATTCCGATTATTCCCAGCAGTATACCCAAAAATTCAGATTTTGTAACATTAATATTCGACTCGAGTTTATTCAGATTCTGTATTGGTCTCATTGGTGAGACTGAGCTCGGTTGAATGATGAATTTTAGACATAGTTTGAATATTTATATGTAAAAACATCAAAAAAATCCGATTATTCACAGCAGTTTACCCAAAAATTGAGATTTTGTAACATTAAAATTCGACTCTAGATAATTGAGATTTTGTACTGGTCTAATTTTCACTCGAGACTTTTTGATCTGAGGGACTGTGCTCGGTTGAATGATGAATTTTAGTCATAATTTGAATGATTATTAGTAAAAACATTCAAAAAACTCCGATTATTCCCAGCAGTATACCCAAAAATTCAGATTTTGTAACATTAATATTCGACTCGAGTTTATTCAGATTCTGTATCGGTCTCATTTCCACTCGGGACTTTTTGATCTGTGAGACTAAGCTCGGTTGAATTATGAATTTTAGACATAGTTTGAATAATTATATGTGAAAACATCAAAAAAATCCGATTATTCACAGCAGTTCACCCAAAAATTGAGATTTTGTAACATTAAAATTCGACTCGAGATGATTGAGATTTTGTACTGGTCTAATTTTCACTCGAGACTTTTCGATCTGAGGGACTGAGCTCGGTTGAATGATGAATTTTAGACATAGTTTGAATATTTATATGTAAAAACATCAAAAAAATCCGATTATTCACAGCAGTTTACCCAAAAATTGAGATTTTGTAACATTAAAATTCGACTCTAGATGATTGAGATTTTGTACTGGTCTAATTTTTACTCGAGACTTTTTGATCTGAGGGACTGTGCTCGGTTGAATGATGAATTTTAGTCATAGTTTGAATAATTATAATTGGAAACATAAAAAAAAATCGATTATTCCTAGCAGTTCATCCAAAAATTCAGATTTTGTGTTAATATTCGACTCGAGTTTATTCAGATTCTGTATTGGTCTCATTTCCACTCGGGACTTTTTGATCTGTGAGACTGAGCTCGGTTGAATTATGAATTTCAGACATGGTTTGAATAATTATATATGAAAACATCAAAAAAATCCGATTATTCACAGCAGTTTACCCAAAAATTGAGATTTTGTAACATTAAAATTCGACTCTAGATGATTGAGATTTTGTACTGGTCTGATTTTTACTCGAGACTTTTTGATCTGAGGGACTGTGCTCGGTTGAATGATGAATTTTAGTCATAATTTGAATGATTATTAGTAAAAACATTCAAAAAATTCCGATTATTCCCAGCAGTATACCCAAAATTTCAGATTTTGTAACATTAATATTCGACTCGAGTTTATTCAGATTCTGTATTGGTCTCATTGGTGAGACTGAGCTCGGTTGAATGATGAATTTTAGACATAGTTTGAATATTTATATGTGAAAACATCAAAAAAATCGGATTATTCACAGCAGTTTACCCAAAAATTGAGATTTTGTAACATTAAAATTCGACTCTAGATAATTGAGATTTTGTACTGGTCTAATTTTCATTCGAGACTTTTTGATCTGAGGGACTGTGCTCGGTTGAATGATGAATTTTAGTCATAATTTGAATAATTATTAGTAAAAACATTCAAAAAACTCCGATTATTCCCAGCAGTATACCCAAAAATTCAGATTTTGTAACATTAATATTCGACTCGAGTTTATTCAGATTCTGTATCGGTCTCATTTCCACTCGGGACTTTTTGATCTGTGAGACTAAGCTCGGTTGAATGATGAATTTTAGACATAGTTTGAATAATTATATGTGAAAACATCAAAAAAATCCGATTATTCACAGCAGTTCACCCAAAAATTGAGATTTTGTAACATTAAAATTCGACTCGAGATGATTGAGATTTTGTACTGGTCTAATTTTCACTCGAGACTTTTCGATCTGAGGGACTGAGCTCAATTGAATGATGAATTTTAGACATAGTTTGAATATTTATATGTAAAAACATCAAAAAAATCCGATTATTCACAGCAGTTTACCCAAAAATTGAGATTTTGTAACATTAAAATTCGACTCTAGATGATTGAGATTTTGTACTGGTCTAATTTTTACTCGAGACTTTTTGATCTGAGGGACTGTGCTCGGTTGAATGATGAATTTTAGTCATAGTTTGAATAATTATGATTGGAAACATAAAAAAAAATCGATTATTCCTAGCAGTTCATCCAAAAATTCAGATTTTGTGTTAATATTCGACTCGAGTTTATTCAGATTCTGTATTGGTCTCATTTCCACTCGGGACTTTTTGATCTGTGAGACTGAGCTCGGTTGAATGATGAATTTCAGACATGGTTTGAATAATTATATATGAAAACATCAAAAAAATCCGATTATTCACAGCAGTTTACCCAAAAATTGAGATTTTGTAACATTAAAATTCGACTCTAGATGATTGAGATTTTGTACTGGTCTAATTTTTATTCGAGACTTTTTGATCTGAGGGACTGTGCTCGGTTGAATGATGAATTTTAGTCATAATTCGAATAATTATTAGTGAAAACATTCAAAAAATTCCGATTATTCTCAGCAGTATACCCGAAAATTCAGATTTTGTAGCATTGAAATTCGACTCGAAATTATTTAGATTTTGTATTGGTCTGATTTTCACTCGAGACTTTTTGATCTGAGGGACTGAGCTCGATTGAATGATGAATTTTAGTCATAATTTGAATAATTATAATTGGAAACATCCAAAAAATTCGATTATTTCTAGCAGTTTACCCAAAAATTCAGATTTTGTAACATTAATATTCGACTCGAGTTTATTCAGATTCTGTATCGGTCTCATTTTCACTCGGGACTTTTTGATCTGTGAGACTGAGCTCGGTTGAATGATGAATTTTAGACATAATTTGAATACTTATTAGTGAAAACATCAAAAAAATCCGATTATTCACAGCAGTTTCCCCAAAAATTGAGATTTTGTAACATTAAAATTCGACTCTAGATAATTGAGATTTTGTACTGGTCTAATTTTCACTCGAGACTTTTTGATCTGAGGGACTGTGCTCGGTTGAATGATGAATTTTAGTCATAATTTGAATAATTATTAGTAAAAACATTCAAAAAATTCCGATTATTCCAAGCAGTATACCCAAAAATTCAGATTTTGTAACATTAATATTCGACTCGAGTTTATTCAGATTCTGTATCGGTCTCATTTCCACTCGGGACTTTTTGATCTGTAAGACTGAGCTCGGTTGAATGATGAATTTTAGACATAGTTTGAATAATTATATGTGAAAACATCAAAAAAATCCGATTATTCACAGCAGTTTACCCAAAAATTGAGATTTTGTAACATTAAAATTCGACTCTAGATGATTGAGATTTTGTACTGGTCTAATTTTTACTCGAGACTTTTTGATCTGAGGGACTGTGCTCGGTTGAATGATGAATTTTAGTCATAGTTTGAATAATTATAATTGGAAACATAAAAAAAATTCGATAATTCCTAGCAGTTCATCCAAAAATTCAGATTTTGTAACGTTAATATTCGACTCGAGTTTATTCAGATTCTGTATTGGTCTCATTTCCACTCGGGACTTTTTGATCTGTGAGACTGAGCTCGGTTGAATGATGAATTTCAGACATAGTTTAAATATTTATATATAGGAAAACATCAAAAAAATTCGATTATTCACAGCAGTTTACCCAAAAATTGAGATTTTGTAACACTAAAATTCGACTCGAGATTATTGAGATTTTGTACTGGTCCAATTTTCACCCGAGACTTTTTGATCTGAGGGACTGAGCTCGGTTGAATGATGAATTTTAATCATGGTTTGAATAATTATGAGTAAAAATATCCAAAAAAATCCGATTATTCCCAGCAGTTCACCCAGAAATTCAGATTTTTTTATTGGTCTGATTTTCACACGGGACTTTTTGATCGGAGAGACTGAGCTCGGTTGAATGATGGAATTTAGTCATAGTTTGAATTACTGATTAGTTTGAATGATTGAATTTTCGAGTTTTTGAATTTTGAATTTTCGAATTTTGAATTTTTGAAAATTTGAATTTTTGAATTCTTTAAATTTTGAAATTTTCGAATTTTTGAATTTTTGAATTTTTGAATTTTTGAATTTTTGAATTTTTGAATTTTTGAATTTTTGAATTTTTGAATTATTGAATTTTTGAATTTTCGAATTTTTGAATTTTTGTATTTTTGAATTTCCGAATTTTTGAATTTTTGAATTTTTGAATTTTTGAATTTTTGAATTTTTGAATTTTTGAATTTTTGAATTTTTGAATTTTTGAATTTTTGAATTTTTGAATTTTTGAATTTTTGAATTTTTGAATTTTTGAATTTTTGAATTTTTGAATATTTGAATTTTTGAATTTCTGAATTTTTGAATTTTTGAATTTTTGAATTTTTGAATTTTTGAATTTTTGAATTTTTGAATTTTTGAATTTTTGAATTTTTGAATTTTTGAATTTTTGAATTTTTAAATTTTTGAATTTTTGAATTTTTGAATTTTTGAATTTTTGAATTTTTGAATTTTTGAATTTTTGAATTTTTGAATTTTTGAATTTTTGAATTTTTGAATTTTTGAATTTTTGAATTTTTGAATTTTTGAATTTTTGAATTTTTGAATTTTTGAATTTTTGAATTTTTGAATTTTTGAATTTTTGAATTTTTGAATTTTTGAATTTTTGAATTTTTGAATTTTTGAATTTTTGAATTTTTGAATTTTTGAATTTTTGATTTTTTTTTTTTTTTTGAACATTTGAATTCGAGAAAAACCGATTATTTCCAGCTGTTACCCAAAAATCAATATTTTGTGACTTCAGGTTCGACTCGAGATCATTCAGATTCTTTATTGGTCTAATTTTCAATCGGGACCTCTCGATCTGAGAGACTGAGCTCGGTTGAATGATGAATTTCAGACATGGTTTGAATAATTATATATGAAAACATCAAAAAAATCCGATTATTCACAGCAGTTTACCCAAAAATTGAGATTTTGTAACATTAAAATTCGACTCTAGATGATTGAGATTTTGTACTGGTCTAATTTTTACTCGAGACTTTTTGATCTGAGGGACTGTGCTCGGTTGAATGATGAATTTTAGACATAGTTTGAATATTTATATGTAAAAACATCAAAAAAATCCGATTATTCACAGCAGTTTACCCAAAAATTGAGATTTTGTAACATTAAAATTCGACTCTAGATGATTGAGATTTTGTACTGGTCTAATTTTTACTCGAGACTTTTTGATCTGAGGGACTGTGCTCGGTTGAATGATGAATTTTAGTCATAGTTTGAATAATTATAATTGGAAACATAAAAAAAATCGATTATTCCTAGCAGTTCATCCAAAAATTTAGATTTTGTGTTAATATTCGACTCGAGTTTATTCAGATTCTGTATTGGTCTCATTTCCACTCGGGACTTTTTGATCTGTGAGACTGAGCTCGGTTGAATTATGAATTTCAGACATGGTTTGAATAATTATATATGAAAACATCAAAAAAATCCGATTATTCACAGCAGTTTACCCAAAAATTGAGATTTTGTAACATTAAAATTCGACACTAGATGATTGAGATTTTGTACTGGTCTAATTTTTACTCGAGACTTTTTGATCTGAGGGACTGTGCTCAGTTGAATGATGAATTTTAGTCATATTTCGAATAATTATTAGTGAAAACATTCAAAAAAATCCGATTATTCTCAGCAGTATACCCAAAAATTCAGATTTTGTAGCATTGAAATTCGACTCGAAATTATTTAGATTTTGTATTGGTCTGATTTTCACTCGAGACTTTTTGATCTGAGGGACTGAGCTCGATTGAATGATGAATTTTAGTCATAATTTGAATAATTATAATTGGAAACATCCAAAAAATTCGATTATTTCTAGCAGTTTACCCAAAAATTCAGATTTTGTAACATTAATATTCGACTCGAGTATTCAGATTCTGTATCGGTCTCATTTTCACTCGGGACTTTTTGAACTGTGAGACTGAGCTCGGTTCAATGATGAATTTTAGACATAATTTGAATAATTATTAGTGAAAACATTCAAAAAATTCCGATTATTCCCAGCAGTATACCCGAAAATTCAGATTTTGTAGCATTGAAATTCGACTCGAAATTATTTAGATTTTGTATTGGTCTAATTTTCACTCGAGACTTTTTGATCTGAAGGACTGAGCTCGATTGAATGATGAATTTTAGTCATAATTTGAATGATTATTAGTAAAAACATTCAAAAAATTCCGATTATTCCCAGCAGTATACCCAAAAATTCAGATTTTGTAACATTAATATTCGACTCGAGTTTATTCAGATTCTGTATTGGTCTCATTGGTGAGACTGAGCTCGGTTGAATGATGAATTTTAGACATAGTTTGAATATTTATATGTAAAAACATCAAAAAAATCCGATTATTCACAGCAGTTTACCCAAAAATTGAGATTTTGTAACATTAAAATTCGACTCTAGATAATTGAGATTTTGTACTGGTCTAATTTTCACTCGAGACTTTTTGATCTGAGGGACTGTGCTCGGTTGAATGATGAATTTTAGTCATAATTTGAATGATTATTAGTAAAAACATTCAAAAAACTCCGATTATTCCCAGCAGTATACCCAAAAATTCAGATTTTGTAACATTAATATTCGACTCGAGTTTATTCAGATTCTGTATCGGTCTCATTTCCACTCGGGACTTTTTGATCTGTGAGACTAAGCTCGGTTGAATTATGAATTTTAGACATAGTTTGAATAATTATATGTGAAAACATCAAAAAAATCCGATTATTCACAGCAGTTCACCCAAAAATTGAGATTTTGTAACATTAAAATTCGACTCGAGATGATTGAGATTTTGTACTGGTCTAATTTTCACTCGAGACTTTTCGATCTGAGGGACTGAGCTCGGTTGAATGATGAATTTTAGACATAGTTTGAATATTTATATGTAAAAACATCAAAAAAATCCGATTATTCACAGCAGTTTACCCAAAAATTGAGATTTTGTAACATTAAAATTCGACTCTAGATGATTGAGATTTTGTACTGGTCTAATTTTTACTCGAGACTTTTTGATCTGAGGGACTGTGCTCGGTTGAATGATGAATTTTAGTCATAGTTTGAATAATTATAATTGGAAACATAAAAAAAAATCGATTATTCCTAGCAGTTCATCCAAAAATTCAGATTTTGTGTTAATATTCGACTCGAGTTTATTCAGATTCTGTATTGGTCTCATTTCCACTCGGGACTTTTTGATCTGTGAGACTGAGCTCGGTTGAATTATGAATTTCAGACATGGTTTGAATAATTATATATGAAAACATCAAAAAAATCCGATTATTCACAGCAGTTTACCCAAAAATTGAGATTTTGTAACATTAAAATTCGACTCTAGATGATTGAGATTTTGTACTGGTCTGATTTTTACTCGAGACTTTTTGATCTGAGGGACTGTGCTCGGTTGAATGATGAATTTTAGTCATAATTTGAATGATTATTAGTAAAAACATTCAAAAAATTCCGATTATTCCCAGCAGTATACCCAAAATTTCAGATTTTGTAACATTAATATTCGACTCGAGTTTATTCAGATTCTGTATTGGTCTCATTGGTGAGACTGAGCTCGGTTGAATGATGAATTTTAGACATAGTTTGAATATTTATATGTGAAAACATCAAAAAAATCGGATTATTCACAGCAGTTTACCCAAAAATTGAGATTTTGTAACATTAAAATTCGACTCTAGATAATTGAGATTTTGTACTGGTCTAATTTTCATTCGAGACTTTTTGATCTGAGGGACTGTGCTCGGTTGAATGATGAATTTTAGTCATAATTTGAATAATTATTAGTAAAAACATTCAAAAAACTCCGATTATTCCCAGCAGTATACCCAAAAATTCAGATTTTGTAACATTAATATTCGACTCGAGTTTATTCAGATTCTGTATCGGTCTCATTTCCACTCGGGACTTTTTGATCTGTGAGACTAAGCTCGGTTGAATGATGAATTTTAGACATAGTTTGAATAATTATATGTGAAAACATCAAAAAAATCCGATTATTCACAGCAGTTCACCCAAAAATTGAGATTTTGTAACATTAAAATTCGACTCGAGATGATTGAGATTTTGTACTGGTCTAATTTTCACTCGAGACTTTTCGATCTGAGGGACTGAGCTCAATTGAATGATGAATTTTAGACATAGTTTGAATATTTATATGTAAAAACATCAAAAAAATCCGATTATTCACAGCAGTTTACCCAAAAATTGAGATTTTGTAACATTAAAATTCGACTCTAGATGATTGAGATTTTGTACTGGTCTAATTTTTACTCGAGACTTTTTGATCTGAGGGACTGTGCTCGGTTGAATGATGAATTTTAGTCATAGTTTGAATAATTATGATTGGAAACATAAAAAAAAATCGATTATTCCTAGCAGTTCATCCAAAAATTCAGATTTTGTGTTAATATTCGACTCGAGTTTATTCAGATTCTGTATTGGTCTCATTTCCACTCGGGACTTTTTGATCTGTGAGACTGAGCTCGGTTGAATGATGAATTTCAGACATGGTTTGAATAATTATATATGAAAACATCAAAAAAATCCGATTATTCACAGCAGTTTACCCAAAAATTGAGATTTTGTAACATTAAAATTCGACTCTAGATGATTGAGATTTTGTACTGGTCTAATTTTTATTCGAGACTTTTTGATCTGAGGGACTGTGCTCGGTTGAATGATGAATTTTAGTCATAATTCGAATAATTATTAGTGAAAACATTCAAAAAATTCCGATTATTCTCAGCAGTATACCCGAAAATTCAGATTTTGTAGCATTGAAATTCGACTCGAAATTATTTAGATTTTGTATTGGTCTGATTTTCACTCGAGACTTTTTGATCTGAGGGACTGAGCTCGATTGAATGATGAATTTTAGTCATAATTTGAATAATTATAATTGGAAACATCCAAAAAATTCGATTATTTCTAGCAGTTTACCCAAAAATTCAGATTTTGTAACATTAATATTCGACTCGAGTTTATTCAGATTCTGTATCGGTCTCATTTTCACTCGGGACTTTTTGATCTGTGAGACTGAGCTCGGTTGAATGATGAATTTTAGACATAATTTGAATACTTATTAGTGAAAACATCAAAAAAATCCGATTATTCACAGCAGTTTCCCCAAAAATTGAGATTTTGTAACATTAAAATTCGACTCTAGATAATTGAGATTTTGTACTGGTCTAATTTTCACTCGAGACTTTTTGATCTGAGGGACTGTGCTCGGTTGAATGATGATTTTTAGTCATAATTTGAATAATTATTAGTAAAAACATTCAAAAAATTCCGATTATTCCAAGCAGTATACCCAAAAATTCAGATTTTGTAACATTAATATTCGACTCGAGTTTATTCAGATTCTGTATCGGTCTCATTTCCACTCGGGACTTTTTGATCTGTAAGACTGAGCTCGGTTGAATGATGAATTTTAGACATAGTTTGAATAATTATATGTGAAAACATCAAAAAAATCCGATTATTCACAGCAGTTTACCCAAAAATTGAGATTTTGTAACATTAAAATTCGACTCTAGATGATTGAGATTTTGTACTGGTCTAATTTTTACTCGAGACTTTTTGATCTGAGGGACTGTGCTCGGTTGAATGATGAATTTTAGTCATAGTTTGAATAATTATAATTGGAAACATAAAAAAAATTCGATAATTCCTAGCAGTTCATCCAAAAATTCAGATTTTGTAACGTTAATATTCGACTCGAGTTTATTCAGATTCTGTATTGGTCTCATTTCCACTCGGGACTTTTTGATCTGTGAGACTGAGCTCGGTTGAATGATGAATTTCAGACATAGTTTAAATATTTATATATAGGAAAACATCAAAAAAATTCGATTATTCACAGCAGTTTACCCAAAAATTGAGATTTTGTAACACTAAAATTCGACTCGAGATTATTGAGATTTTGTACTGGTCCAATTTTCACCCGAGACTTTTTGATCTGAGGGACTGAGCTCGGTTGAATGATGAATTTTAATCATGGTTTGAATAATTATGAGTAAAAATATCCAAAAAAATCCGATTATTCCCAGCAGTTCACCCAGAAATTCAGATTTTTTTATTGGTCTGATTTTCACACGGGACTTTTTGATCGGAGAGACTGAGCTCGGTTGAATGATGGAATTTAGTCATAGTTTGAATTACTGATTAGTTTGAATGATTGAATTTTCGAGTTTTTGAATTTTGAATTTTCGAATTTTGAATTTTTGAAAATTTGAATTTTTGAATTCTTTAAATTTTGAAATTTTCGAATTTTTGAATTTTTGAATTTTTGAATTTTTGAATTTTTGAATTTTTGAATTTTTGAATTTTTGAATTTTTGAATTATTGAATTTTTGAATTTTCGAATTTTTGAATTTTTGTATTTTTGAATTTCCGAATTTTTGAATTTTTGAATTTTTGAATTTTTGAATTTTTGAATTTTTGAATTTTTGAATTTTTGAATTTTTGAATTTTTGAATTTTTGAATTTTTGAATTTTTGAATTTTTGAATTTTTGAATTTTTGAATTTTTGAATTTTTGAATATTTGAATTTTTGAATTTCTGAATTTTTGAATTTTTGAATTTTTGAATTTTTGAATTTTTGAATTTTTGAATTTTTGAATTTTTGAATTTTTGAATTTTTGAATTTTTGAATTTTTGAATTTTTAAATTTTTGAATTTTTGAATTTTTGAATTTTTGAATTTTTGAATTTTTGAATTTTTGAATTTTTGAATTTTTGAATTTTTGAATTTTTGAATTTTTGAATTTTTGAATTTTTGAATTTTTGAATTTTTGAATTTTTGAATTTTTGAATTTTTGAATTTTTGAATTTTTGAATTTTTGAATTTTTGAATTTTTGAATTTTTGAATTTTTGAATTTTTGAATTTTTGAATTTTTGAATTTTTGAATTTTTGAATTTTTGATTTTTTTTTTTTTTTTTGAACATTTGAATTCGAGAAAAACCGATTATTTCCAGCTGTTACCCAAAAATCAATATTTTGTGACTTCAGGTTCGACTCGAGATCATTCAGATTCTTTATTGGTCTAATTTTCAATCGGGACCTCTCGATCTGAGAGACTGAGCTCGGTTGAATGATGAATTTTAGACATAGTTTGAATAATTATATGTAAAAACATCAAAAAAATCCGATTATTCACAGCAGTTTACCCAAAAATTGAGATTTTGTAACATTAAAATTCGACTCTAGATGATTGAGATTTTGTACTGGTCTAATTTTTACTCGAGACTTTTTGATCTGAGGGACTGTGCTCGGTTGAATGATGAATTTTAGACATAGTTTGAATATTTATATGTAAAAACATCAAAAAAATCCGATTATTCACAGCAGTTTACCCAAAAATTGAGATTTTGTAACATTAAAATTCGACTCTAGATGATTGAGATTTTGTACTGGTCTAATTTTTACTCGAGACTTTTTGATCTGAGGGACTGTGCTCGGTTGAATGATGAATTTTAGTCATAGTTTGAATAATTATAATTGGAAACATAAAAAAAATCGATTATTCCTAGCAGTTCATCCAAAAATTTAGATTTTGTGTTAATATTCGACTCGAGTTTATTCAGATTCTGTATTGGTCTCATTTCCACTCGGGACTTTTTGATCTGTGAGACTGAGCTCGGTTGAATTATGAATTTCAGACATGGTTTGAATAATTATATATGAAAACATCAAAAAAATCCGATTATTCACAGCAGTTTACCCAAAAATTGAGATTTTGTAACATTAAAATTCGACACTAGATGATTGAGATTTTGTACTGGTCTAATTTTTACTCGAGACTTTTTGATCTGAGGGACTGTGCTCAGTTGAATGATGAATTTTAGTCATATTTCGAATAATTATTAGTGAAAACATTCAAAAAATTCCGATTATTCTCAGCAGTATACCCGAAAATTCAGATTTTGTAGCATTGAAATTCGACTCGAAATTATTTAGATTTTGTATTGGTCTGATTTTCACTCGAGACTTTTTGATCTGAGGGACTGAGCTCGATTGAATGATGAATTTTAGTCATAATTTGAATAACTATAATTGGAAACATCCAAAAAATTCGATTATTTCTAGCAGTTTACCCAAAAATTCAGATTTTGTAACATTAATATTCGACTCGAGTATTCAGATTCTGTATCGGTCTCATTTTCACTCGGGACTTTTTGAACTGTGAGACTGAGCTCGGTTGAATGATGAATTTTAGACATAATTTGAATAATTATTAGTGAAAACATTCAAGAAATTCCGATTATTCCCAGCAGTATACCCGAAAATTCAGATTTTGTAGCATTGAAATTCGACTCGAAATTATTTAGATTTTGTATTGGTCTAATTTTCACTCGAGACTATTTGATCTGAAGGACTGAGCTCGATTGAATGATGAATTTTAGTCATAATTTGAATGATTATTAGTAAAAACATTCAAAAAATTCCGATTATTCCCAGCAGTATACCCAAAAATTCAGGTTTTGTAACATTAATATTCGACTCGAGTTTATTCAGATTCTGTATTGGTCTCATTGGTGGGACTGAGCTCGGTTGAATGATGAATTTTAGACATAGTTTGAATATTTATATGTAAAAACATCAAAAAAATCCGATTATTCACAGCAGTTTACCCAAAAATTGAGATTTTGTAACATTAAAATTCGACTCTAGATAATTGAGATTTTGTACTGGTCTAATTTTCACTCGAGACTTTTCGATCTGAGGGACTGTGCTCGGTTGAATGATGAATTTTAGTCATAATTTGAATAATTATTAGTAAAAACATTCAAAAAATTCCGATTATTCCCAGCAGTATACCCAGAAATTCAGATTTTGTAACATTAATATTCGACTCGAGTTTATTCAGATTCTGTATCGGTCTCATTTCCACTCGGGACTTTTTGATCTGTGAGACTAAGCTCGGTTGAATGATGAATTTCAGACATAGTTTGAATAATTATATGTGAAAACATCAAAAAAATCCGATTATTCACAGCAGTTCACCCAAAAATTGAGATTTTGTAACATTAAAATTCGACTCGAGATGATTGAGATTTTGTACTGGTCTAATTTTCACTCGAGACTTTTCGATCTGAGGAACTGAGCTCGGTTGAATGATGAATTTTAGACATAGTTTGAATATTTATATGTAAAAACATCAAAAAAATCCGATTATTCAGAGCAGTTTACCCAAAAATTGAGATTTTGTAACATTAAAATTCGACTCTAGATGATTGAGATTTTGTACTGGTCTAATTTTTACTCGAGACTTTTCGATCTGAGGGACTGAGCTCGGTTGAATGATGAATTTTAGACATAGTTTGAATATTTATATGTAAAAACATCAAAAAAATCCGATTATTCACAGCAGTTTACCCAAAAATTGAGATTTTGTAACATTAAAATTCGACTCTAGATGATTGAGATTTTGTACTGGTCTAATTTTTACTCGAGACTTTTTGATCTGAGGGACTGTGCTCGGTTGAATGATGAATTTTAGTCATAATTCGAATAATTATTAGTGAAAACATTCAAAAAATTCCGATTATTCTCAGCAGTATACCCGAAAATTCAGATTTTGTAGCATTGGAATTCGACTCAAAATTATTTAGATTTTGTATTGGTCTGATTTTCACTCGAGACTTTTTGATCTGAGGGACTGAGCTCGATTGAATGATGAATTGTAGTCATAATTTGAATAATTATAATTGGAAACGTCCAAAAAATTCGATTATTTCTAGCAGTTTACCCAAAAATTCAGATTTTGTAACATTAATATTCGACTCGAGTATTCAGATTCTGTATCGGTCTCATTTTCACTCGGGACTTTTTGAACTGTGAGACTGAGCTCGGTTGAATGATGAATTTTAGACATAATTTGAATAATTATTAGTGAAAACATTCAAAAAATTCCGATTATTCCCAGCAGTATACCCGAAAATTCAGATTTTGTAGCATTGAAATTCGACTCGAAATTATTTAGATTTTGTATTGGTCTAATTTTCACTCGAGACTTTTTGATCTGAAGGACTGAGCTCGATTGAATGATGAATTTTAGTCATAATTTGAATGATTATTAGTAAAAACATTCAAAAAATTCCGATTATTCCCAGCAGTATACCCAAAAATTCAGATTTTGTAACATTAATATTCGACTCGAGTTTATTCAGATTCTGTATTGGTCTCATTGGTGAGACTGAGCTCGGTTGAATGATGAATTTTAGACATAGTTTGAATATTTATATGTAAAAACATCAAAAAAATCCGATTATTCACAGCAGTTTACCCAAAAATTGTGATTTTGTAACATTAAAATTCGACTCTAGATAATTGAGATTTTGTACTGGTCTAATTTTCACTCGAGACTTTTTGATCTGAGGGACTGTGCTCGTTTGAATGATGAATTTTAGTCATAATTTGAATAATTATTAGTAAAATCATTCAAAAAATTCCGATTATTCCCAGCAGTATACCCAAAAATTCAGATTTTGTAACATTAATATTCGACTCGAGTTTATTCAGATTTTGTATCGGTCTCATTTCCACTCGGGACTTTTTGATCTGTGAGACTAAGCTCGGTTGAATGATGAATTTTAGACATAGTTTGAATAATTATATGTGAAAACATCAAAAAAATTCGATTATTCAAAGCAGTTCACCCAAAAATTGAGATTTTGTAACATTAAAATTCGACTCGAGATGATTGAGATTTTGTACTGGTCTAATTTTCACTCGAGACTTTTCGATCTGAGGGACTGAGCTCGGTTGAATGATGAATTTTAGACATAGTTTGAATATTTATATGTAAAAACATCAAAAAAATCCGATTATTCACAGCAGTTTACCCAAAAATTGAGATTTTGTAACATTAAAATTCGACTCGAGATGATTGAGATTTTGTACTGGTCTAATTTTCACTCGAGACTTTTCGATCTGAGGAACTGAGCTCGGTTGAATGATGAATTTTAGACATAGTTTGAATATTTATATGCAAAAACATCAAAAAAATCCGATTATTCACAGCAGTTTACCCAAAAATTGAGATTTTGTAACATTAAAATTCGACTCTAGATGATTGAGATTTTGTACTGGTCTAATTTTTACTCGAGACTTTTCGATCTGAGGGACTGAGCTCGGTTGAATGATGAATTTTAGACATAGTTTGAATATTTATATGTAAAAACATCAAAAAAATCCGATTATTCACAGCAGTTTACCCAAAAATTGAGATTTTGTAACATTAAAATTCGACTCTAGATGATTGAGATTTTGTACTGGTCTAATTTTTACTCGAGACTTTTTGATCTGAGGGACTGTGCTCGGTTGAATGATGAATTTTAGTCATAATTCGAATAATTATTAGTGAAAACATTCAAAAAATTCCGATTATTCTCAGCAGTATACCCGAAAATTCAGATTTTGTAGCATTGAAATTCGACTCAAAATTATTTAGATTTTGTATTGGTCTGATTTTCACTCGAGACTTTTTGATCTGAGGGACTGAGCTCGATTGAATGATGAATTTTAGTCATAATTTGAATAATTATAATTGGAAACGTCCAAAAAATTCGATTATTTCTAGCAGTTTACCCAAAAATTCAGATTTTGTAACATTAATATTCGACTCGAG
>CAJUZD010000059.1:0-88333 GCA_910592335.1 Adalia bipunctata | reverse complement strand
AGACATAGTTTGAATATTTATATGTAAAAACATCAAAAAAATCCGATTATTCACAGCAGTTTACCCAAAAATTGAGTTTTTGTAACATTAAAATTCGACTCTAGATAATTGAGATTTTGTACTGGTCTAATTTTTACTCGAGACTTTTTGATCTGAAGGACTGTGCTCGGTTGAATGATGAATTTCAGTCATAATTCGAATAATTATTAGTGAAAACATTCAAAAAATTCTGATTATTCTCAGCAGTATACCCGAAATTTCAGATTTTGTAGCATTGAAATTCGACTCGAAACTATTTAGATTTTGTATTGGTCTGATTTTCACTCGAGACTTTTTGATCTGAGGGACTGAGCTCGATTGAATGATGAATTTTAGTCATAATTCGAATGATTATAATTGGAAACATCCAAAAAATTCGATTATTTCTAGCAGTTTACCCAAAAATTCAGATTTTGTAACATTAATATTCGACTCGAGTTTATTCAGATTCTGTATCGGTCTCATTTTCACTCGGGACTTTTTGATCTGTGAGACTGTGCTCGGTTGAATGATGAATTTTAGACATAATTTGAATAATTATTAGTGCAAACATTCAAAAAATTCCGATTATTCCCAGCAGTATACCCGAAAATTCAGATTTTGTAGCATTGAAATTCGACTCGAAATTATTTAGATTTTGTATTGGTCTAATTTTCACTCGAGACTTTTTGATCTGAGGGACTGAGCTCGATTGAATGATGAATTTTAGTCATAATTTGAATAATTATTAGTAAAAACATCGAAAAAATCCGATTATTAACAGCAGTTTACCCAAAAATTGACATTTTGTAACATTAATATTCGACTCGAGTTTATTCAGATTCTGTATTGGTCTCATTGGTGAGACTGAGCTCGGTTGAATGATGAATTTTAGACATAGTTTGAATGTTTATATGTAAAAACATCGAAAAAATCCGATTATTCACAGCAGTTTACCCAAAAATTGAGTTTTTGTAACATTAAAATTCGACTCTAGATAATTGAGATTTTGTACTGGTCTAATTTTCACTCGAGACTTTTTGATCTGAGGGACTGTGCTCGGTTGAATGATGAATTTTAGTCATAATTCGAATAATTATTAGTGAAAACATTCAAAAAATTCCGATTATTTCCAGCAGTATACCCAAAAATTCAGATTTTGTAACATTAATATTCGACCCGAGTTTATTCAGATTCTGTATCGGTCTCATTTCCACTCGGGACTTTTTGATCTGTGAGACTGAGCTCGGTTGAATGATGAATTTTAGACATAGTTTGAATAATTATATGTGAAAACATCAAAAAAATCCGATTATTCACAGTAGTTTACCCAAAAATTGTGATTTTGTAACATTAAAATTCGACTCGAGATGATTGAGATTTTGTACTGGCCTAATTTTCACTCGAGACTTTTCGATCTGAGGGACTGAGCTCGGTTGAATGATGAATTTTAGACATAGTTTGAATATTTATATGTAAAAACATCAAAAAAATCCGATTATTCACAGCAGTTTACCCAAAAATTGAGATTTTGTAACATTAAAATTCGACTCTCGATGATTGAGATTTTGTACTGGTCTAATTTTTACTCGAGACTTTTTGATCTGAGAGACTGTGCTCGGTTGAATGATGAATTTTAGTCATAATTTGAATAATTATTAGTAAAAACATTCAAAAAATTCCGATTATTCCCAGCAGTATACCCGAAAATTCAGATTTTGTAGCATTGAAACTCGACTCGAAATTATTTAGATTTTGTATTGGTCTGATTTTCACTCGAGACTTTTTGATCTGAGAGACTCAGCTCGGTTGAATGATGAATTTTAGTCATAGTTCGAATATTCATAAGTGAAAACATCAAAAAATTCCGATTATGTTAAGGAGTCTACCCGAAAATTCAGATTTTGTAACATTGAAATTCGACTCGAAATTATTCAGATTTTGTATTGGTCTGATTTTCACTCGAGACTTTTCGATCTGAGAGACTGAGCTCGGTTGAATGATGAATTTTAGTCATAGTTTGAATAATTATAATTGGAAACATCCAAAAAATTCGATTATTCCTAGCAGTTCACCCAAAAATTCAGATTTTGTAACATTAATATTCGACTCGAGTTTATTCAGATTCTGTATCGGTCTCATTTCCACTCGAGACTTTTTGATCTGTGAGACTGAGCTCGGTTGAATGATGAATTTTAGACATTATTTGAATATTTATTAGCGAAAATATTCAAAAAATTCCGATTATTCCCAGCAGTATACCCGAAAATTCAGATTTTGTAGCATTGAAATTCGACTCGAAATTATTTAGATTTTGTATTGGTCTAATTTTCACTCGAGACTTTTTGATCTGAGGGACTGAGCTCGATTGAATGATGAATTTTAGTCATAATTTGAATAATTATAAGTAAAAACATTCAAAAAATTCCGATTATTTCCAGCAGTATACCCAAAAATTCAGATTTCGTAACATTAATATTCGACTCGAGTTTATTCAGATTCTGTATTGGTCTCATTGGTGAGACTAAGCTCGGTTGAATGATGAATTTTAGACATAGTTTGAATATTTATATGTAGAAACATCAAAAAAATCCGATTATTCACAGCAGTTTACCCAAAAATTGAGATTTTGTAACATTAAAATTCGACTCTAGATAATTGAGATTTTGTACTGGTCTAATTTTCACTCGAGACTTTTTGATCTGAGGGACTGTGCTCGGTTGAATGATGAATTTTAGACATAGTTTGAATATTTATATGTGAAAATATCAAAAAAATCCGTTTATTCACAGCAGTTTACCCAAAAATTGAGATTTTGTAACATTAAAATTCGACTCTAGATGATTGAGATTTTGTACTGGTCTAATTTTCACTCGAGACTTTTTGATCTGAGGGACTGTGCTCGGTTGAATGATGAATTTTAGTCATAATTTGAATAATTATCAGTAAAAACATTCAAAAAATTCCGATTATTCCCATCAGTATACCCAAAAATTCAGATTTTGTAACATTAATATTCGACTCGAGTTTATTCAGATTCTGTATCGGTCTCATTTCCACTCGGGACTTTTTGATCTGTGAGACTGAGCTGGGTTGAATGATGAATTTTAGACATAGTTTGAATAATTATATGTGAAAACATCAAAAAAATCCGATTATTCACAGCAGTTTACCCAAAAACTGAGATTTTGTAACATTAAAATTCGACTCGAGATGATTGAGATTTTGTACTGGTCTAATTTTCACTCGAGACTTTTGATCTGAGGGACTGAGCTCGGTTGAATGATGAATTTTAGACATAGTTTGAATATTTATATGTAAAAACATCAAAAAAATCCGTTTATTCACAGCAGTTTACCCAAAAATTGAGATTTTGTAACATTAAAATTCGACTCTAGATGATTGAGATTTTGTACTGGTCTAATTTTCACTCGAGACTTTTTGATCTGAGGGACTGTGCTCGGTTGAATGATGAATTTTAGTCATAATTTGAATAATTATAAGTAAAAACATTCAAAAAATTCCGATTATTTCCAGCAGTATACCCAAAAATTCAGATTTTGTAACATTAATATTCGACTCGAGTTTATTCAGATTCTGTATTGGTCTCATTGGTGAGACTGAGCTCGGTTGAATGATGAATTTTAGACATAGTTTGAATATTTATATGTAGAAACATAAAAAAAAACCGATTATTCACAGCAGTTTACCCAAAAATTGAGATTTTGTAACATTAAAATTCGACTCTAGATAATTGAGATTTTGTACTGGTCTAATTTTCACTCGAGACTTTTTGATCTGAGGGACTGTGCTCGGTTGAATGATGAATTTTAGACATAGTTTGAATATTTATATGTGAAAATATCAAAAGAATCCGTTTATTCACAGCAGTTTACCCAAAAATTGAGATTTTGTAACATTAAAATTCGACTCTAGATGATTGAGATTTTGTACTGGTCTAATTTTCACTCGAGACTTTTTGATCTGAGGGACTGTGCTCGGTTGAATGATGAATTTTAGTCATAATTTGAATAATTATCAGTAAAAACATTCAAAAAATTCCGATTATTCCCATCAGTATACCCAAAAATTCAGATTTTGTAACATTAATATTCGACTCGAGTTTATTCAGATTCTGTATCGGTCTCATTTCCACTCGGGACTTTTTGATCTGTGAGACTGAGCTGGGTTGAATGATGAATAGTTTGAATAATTATATGTGAAAACATCAAAAAAATCCGATTATTCACAGCAGTTTACCCAAAAACTGAGATTTTGTAACATTAAAATTCGACTCGAGATGATTGAGATTTTGTACTGGTCTAATTTTCACTCGAGACTTTTTGATCTGAGGGACTGAGCTCGGTTGAATGATGAATTTTAGACATAGTTTGAATATTTATATGTAAAAACATCAAAAAAATCCGTTTATTCACAGCAGTTTACCCAAAAATTGAGATTTTGTAACATTAAAATTCGACTGTAGATGATTGAGATTTTGTACTGGTCTAATTTTTACTCGAGACTTTTTGATCTGAGGGACTGTGCTCGGTTGAATGATGAATTTTAGTCATAGTTTGAATAATTATAATTGGAAGCATAAAAAAAATTCGATTATTCCTAGCAGTTCATCCAAAAATTCAGATTTTGTAACGTTAATATTCGACTCGAGTTTATTCAGATTCTGTATTGGTCTCATTTCCACTCGGGACTTTTTGATCTGTGAGACTGAGCTCGGTTGAATGATGAATTTCAGACATAGTTTGAATATTTATATGTAAAAACATTCAAAAAATTCCGATTATTCCCAGCAGTATACCCGAAAATTGAGATTTTGTAACATTAAAATTCGACTCGAGATTATTGAGATTTTGTACTGGTCCAATTTTCACCCGAGACTTTTTGATCTGAGGGACTGAGCTCGGTTGAATGATGAATTTTAATCATGGTTTGAATGATTATAAGTAAAAATATCCAAAAAAATCCGATTATTCCCAGCAGTTCACCCAGAAATTCAGATTTTTTTATTGGTCTGATTTTCACTCGGGACTTTTTGATCGGAGAGACTGAGCTCGGTTGAATGATGAAATTTAGTCATAGTTTGATTTACTGATTAGTTTGAATGATTGAATTTTCGAGTTTTTGAATTTTGAATTTTCGAATTTTTGAGAATTTTTGAAAATTTGAATTTTTGAATTCTTGAAATTTTGAAATTTTGAAATTTTGAATTTTCGAATTTTCGAATTTTTGAATTTTTGAATTTTTGAATTTTTGAATTTTTGAATTTTTGGATTTTTGAATTTTTGAATTTTTGAATTTTTGAATTTTTGAATTTTTGAATTTTTGAATTTTTGGATTTTTGAATTTTTGAATTTTTGAATTTTTGAATTTTTGAATTTTTGAATTTTTGAATTTTTGAATTTTTGAATTTTTGAATTTTTGAATTTTTGAATTTTTGAATTTTTGAATTTTTGAATTTTTCAATTTTTGAATTTTTGAATTTTTTGAATTTTTGATCTGAGGGACTGTGCTCGGTTGAATGATGAATTTTAGTCATAATTTGAATAATTATAAGTAAAAACATTCAAAAAATTCCGATTATTTCCAGCAGTATACCCAAAAATTCAGATTTTGTAACATTAATATTCGACTCGAGTTTATTCAGATTCTGTATTGGTCTCATTGGTGAGACTGAGCTCGGTTGAATGATGAATTTTAGACATAGTTTGAATATTTATATGTAGAAACATAAAAAAAACCGATTATTCACAGCAGTTTACCCAAAAATTGAGATTTTGTAACATTAAAATTCGACTCTAGATAATTGAGATTTTGTACTGGTCTAATTTTCACTCGAGACTTTTTGATCTGAGGGACTGTGCTCGGTTGAATGATGAATTTTAGACATAGTTTGAATATTTATATGTGAAAATATCAAAAGAATCCGTTTATTCACAGCAGTTTACCCAAAAATTGAGATTTTGTAACATTAAAATTCGACTCTAGATGATTGAGATTTTGTACTGGTCTAATTTTCACTCGAGACTTTTTGATCTGAGGGACTGTGCTCGGTTGAATGATGAATTTTAGTCATAATTTGAATAATTATCAGTAAAAACATTCAAAAAATTCCGATTATTCCCATCAGTATACCCAAAAATTCAGATTTTGTAACATTAATATTCGACTCGAGTTTATTCAGATTCTGTATCGGTCTCATTTCCACTCGGGACTTTTTGATCTGTGAGACTGAGCTGGGTTGAATGATGAATTTTAGACATAGTTTGAATAATTATATGTGAAAACATCAAAAAAATCCGATTATTCACAGCAGTTTACCCAAAAACTGAGATTTTGTAACATTAAAATTCGACTCGAGATGATTGAGATTTTGTACTGGTCTAATTTTCACTCGAGACTTTTTGATCTGAGGGACTGAGCTCGGTTGAATGATGAATTTTAGACATAGTTTGAATATTTATATGTAAAAACATCAAAAAAATCCGTTTATTCACAGCAGTTTACCCAAAAATTGAGATTTTGTAACATTAAAATTCGACTGTAGATGATTGAGATTTTGTACTGGTCTAATTTTTACTCGAGACTTTTTGATCTGAGGGACTGTGCTCGGTTGAATGATGAATTTTAGTCATAGTTTGAATAATTATAATTGGAAGCATAAAAAAAATTCGATTATTCCTAGCAGTTCATCCAAAAATTCAGATTTTGTAACGTTAATATTCGACTCGAGTTTATTCAGATTCTGTATTGGTCTCATTTCCACTCGGGACTTTTTGATCTGTGAGACTGAGCTCGGTTGAATGATGAATTTCAGACATAGTTTGAATATTTATATGTAAAAACATTCAAAAAATTCCGATTATTCCCAGCAGTATACCCGAAAATTGAGATTTTGTAACATTAAAATTCGACTCTAGATGATTGAGATTTTGTACTGGTCTAATTTTTACTCGAGACTTTTTGATCTGAAAGACTGTGCTCGGTTGAATGATGAATTTTAGTCATAATTCGAATAATTATTAGTGAAAACATTCAAAAAATTCCGATTATTCTCAGCAGTATACCCGAAATTTCAGATTTTGTAGCATTGAAATTCGACTCGAAACTATTTAGATTTTGTATTGGTCTGATTTTCACTCGAGACTTTATGATCTGAGGGACTGAGCTCGATTGAATGATGAATTTTAGTCATAATTTGAATAATTATAATTGGAAACATCCAAAAAATTCGATTATTTCTAGCAGTTTACCCAAAAATTCAGATTTTGTAACATTAATATTCGACTCGAGTTTATTCAGATTCTGTATCGGTCTCATTTTCACTCGGGACTTTTTGATCTGTGAGACTGAGCTCGGTTGAATGATGAATTTTAGACATAATTTGAATAATTATTAGTGAAAACATTCAAAAAATTCCGATTATTCCCAGCAGTATACCCGAAAATTCAGATTTTGTAGCATTGAAATTCGACTCGAAATTATTTAGATTTTGTATTGGTCTAATTTTCACTCGAGACTTTTTGATCTGAGGGACCTAGCTCGATTGAATGATGAATTTTAGTCATAATTTGAATAATTATTAGTAAAAAAAATTCAAAAAATTCCGATTATTCCCAGCAGTATACCCAAAAATTCAGATTTTGTAACGTTAATATTCGACTCGAGTTTATTCAGATTCTGTATTGGTCTCATTTCCACTCGGGACTTTTTGATCTGTGAGACTGAGCTCGGTTGAATGATGAATTTCAGACATAGTTTGAATATTTATATGTAAAAACATCAAAAAAATCCGTTTATTCCCAGCAGTATACCCGAAAATTGAGATTTTGTAACATTAAAATTCGACTCGAGATTATTGAGATTTTGTACTGGTCCAATTTTCACCCGAGACTTTTTGATCTGAGGGACTGAGCTCGGTTGAATGATGAATTTCAATCATGGTTTGAATAATTATAAGTAAAAATATCCAAAAAAATCCGATTATTCCTAGCAGTTCACCCAGAAATTCAGATTTTTTTATTGGTCTGATTTTCACTCGGGACTTTTTGATCGGAGAGACTGAGCTCGGTTGAATGATGAAATTTAGTCATAGTTCGATTTACTGATTAGTTTGAATAATTGAATTTTCGAGTTTTTGAATTTTGAATTTTCGAATTTTTGAGAATTTTCGAAAATTTGAATTTTTGAATTCTTGAAATTTTGAAATTTTGAATTTTCGAATTTTCGAATTTTTGAATTTTTGAATTTTTGAATTTTTGAATTTTTGAATTTTTGAATTTTTGAATTTTTGAATTTTTGAATTTTTGAATTTTTGAATTTTTGGATTTTTGAATTTTTGAAATTTGAATTTTTGAATTTTTGAATTTTTGAATTTTTGAATTTTTGAATTTTTGAATTTTTGAATTTTTGAATTTTTTGAATTTTTGAATTTTTGAATTTTCGAATTTTTGAATTTTTGAATTTTTGAATTTTTGAATTTTCGAATTTTTGAATTTTTGAATTTTTGAATTTTTGAATTTTTGAATTTTTGAATTTTTGAATTTTAAAATTTTTTAATTTTTGAATTTATTTTTTTTTGAACATTTGAATTCGAGAAAAACCGATTATTTCCAGCTGTTACCCAAAAATCAATATTTTGTGACTTCAGGTTCGACTCGAGATCATTCAGATTCTTTATTGGTCTAATTTTCAATCGGGACCTCTCGATCTGAGAGACTGAGCTTGGTTGAATGATGGATTTCAGTCGAATTTTGAATAATTATAAGTAAAAACATCCAAAAAATCTGATTATTCCCAGCAGTTTACCCAAAAAATTCAGATTTTGTAACATTAAAATTCGAATCAAGATGATTGAGATTTTGTACTGGTCTGATTTTCACTCAAGACTTTTGGATCTGAGGGACTGAGCTCGGTCGAATAATGAATTTAAGTCATAGTTTGAATAATTATAATTGGAAACATCAAAAAAATTCGATTATTCCTAGCAGTTTACCCAGAAATTCAGATTTTGTAACATTAATATTCGACTCGAGTTTATTCAGATTCTGTATTGGTCTCATTTCCACTCGGGACTTTTTGATCTGTGAGACTGAGCTCGGTTGAATGATGAATTTTAGACATAGTTTGAATATTTATATGTAAAAACATCAAAAAAATCCGATTATTCACAGCAGTTTACCCAAAAATTGAGAATTTGTAACATTAAAATTCGACTCTAGATGATTGAGATTTTGTACTGGTCTAATTTTTACTCGAGACTTTTTGATCTGAAGGACTGTGCTCGGTTGAATGATGAATTTTAGTCATAATTCGAATAATTATTAGTGAAAACATTCAAAAAATTCCGATTATTCTCAGCAGTATACCCGAAATTTCAGATTTTGTAGCATTGAAATTCGACTCGAAACTATTTAGATTTTGTATTGGTCTGATTTTCACTCGAGACTTTATGATCTGAGGGACTGAGCTCGATTGAATGATGAATTTTAGTCATAATTTGAATAATTATAATTGGAAACATCCAAAAAATTCGATTATTTCTAGCAGTTTACCCAAAAATTCAGATTTTGTAACATTAATATTCGACTCGAGTTTATTCAGATTCTGTATCGGTCTCATTTTCACTCGGGACTTTTTGATCTGTGAGACTGAGCTCGGTTGAATGATGAATTTTAGACATAATTTGAATAATTATTTGTGAAAACATTCAAAAAATTCCGATTATTCCCAGCAGTATACCCGAAAATTCAGATTTTGTAGCATTGAAATTCGACTCGAAATTATTTAGATTTTGTATTGGTCTAATTTTCACTCGAGACTTTTTGATCTGAGGGACTGAGCTCGATTGAATGATGAATTTTAGTCATAATTTGAATAATTATTAGTAAAAACGTTCAAAAAATTCCGATTATTCCCAGCAGTATACCCAAAAATTCAGATTTTGTAACATTAATATTCGACTCGAGTTTATTCAGATTGGTCTCATTGGTGAGACTGAGCTCGGTTGAATGATGAATTTTAGACATAGTTTGAATATTTATATGTAAAAACATCAAAAAAATCCGATTATTTACAGCAGTTTACCCAAAAATTGAGATTTTGTAACTTAAAAATTCGACACTAGATAATTGAGATTTTGTACTGGTCTAATTTTCACTCGAGACTTTTTGATCTGAGGGACTGTGCTCGGTTGAATGATGAATTTTAGTCATAATTCGAATAATTATTAGTAAAAACATTCAAAAAATTCCGATTATTCCCAGCAGTATACCCAAAAATTCAGATTTTGTAACAGTAATATTCGACTCGAGTTTATTCAGATTCTGTATCGGTCTCGTTTCCACTCGGGACTTTTTGATCTGTGAGACTGAGCTCGGTTGAATGATGAATTTTAGACATAGTTTGAATAATTATATGTGAAAACATCAAAAAAATCCGATTATTCACAGCAGTTCACCCAAAAATTGAGATTTTGTAACATTAAAATTCGACTCGAGATGATTGAGATTTTGTACTGGTCTAATTTTCACTCGAGACTTTTTGATCTGAGGGACTGAGCTCGGTTGAATGATGAATTTTAGACATAGTTTGATAATTTATATGTAAAAACATCAAAAAAATCCGATTATTCTCAGCAGTTTACCCAAAAATTGAGATTTTGTAACATTAAAATTCGACTCTAGATGATTGAGATTTTGTACTGGTCTAATATTTACTCGAGACTTTTTGATCTGAGGGACTGTGCTCGGTTGAATGATGAATTTTAGTCATAGTTTGAATAATTATAATTGGAAACATAAAAAAAATCGATTATTCCTAGCAGTTCATCCAAAAATTCAGATTTTGTGTTAATATTCGACTCGAGTTTATTCAGATTCTGTATTGGTCTCATTTCCACTCTGGACTTTTTGATCTGTGAGACTGAGCTCGGTTGAATGATGAATTTCAGACATGGTTTGAATAATTATATATGAAAACATCAAAAAAATCCGATTATTCACAGCAGTTTACCCAAAAATTGAGATTTTGTAACATTAAAATTCGACTCTAGATGATTGAGATTTTGTACTGGTCTAATTTTTACTCGAGACTTTTTGATCTGAGGGACTGTGCTCGGTTGAATGATGAATTTTAGTCATAATTCGAATAATTATTAGTGAAAACATTCAAAACATTCCGATTATTCCCAGCAGTATACCCGAAAATTCAGATTTTGTAGCATTGAAATTCGACTCGAAATTATTTAGATTTTGTATTGGTCTAATTTTCACTCGAGACTTTTTGATCTGAGGGACTGAGCTCGATTGAATGATGAATTCTAGTCATAATTTGAATAATTATTAGTAAAAACATTCAAAAAATTCCAATTATTCCCAGCAGTATACCCAAAAATTCAGATTTTGTAACATTAATATTCGACTCGAGTTTATTCAGATTGGTCTCATTGGTGAGACTGAGCTCGGTTGAATGATGAATTTTAGACATAGTTTGAATAATTATATGTGAAAACATCAAAAAAATCCGATTATTCACAGCAGTTCACCCAAAAATTGAGATTTTGTAACATTAAAATTCGACTCGAGATGATTGAGATTTTGTACTGGTCTAATTTTCACTCGAGACTTTTTGATCTGAGGGACTGAGCTCGGTTGAATGATGAATTTTAGACAACACAGCTGTTACCCAAAAATCAATATTTTGTGACTTCAGGTTCGACTCGAGATCATTCAGATTCTTTATTGGTCTAATTTTCAATCGGGACCTCTCGATCTGAGAGACTGAGCTTGGTTGAATGATGGATTTCAGTCAAATTTTGAATAATTAGAAGTAAAAACATTGAAAAAATACGATTATTTCTAGCAGTTTACCCAAAAATTCATATTTTGTGACAATAAAATTCGACTCGAGATTATTCAGATTCTTTATTGGTCTAATTTTCACTCGCGACTTTTCGATCTGAGAAACTGAGCTTGTTTGAATGATGAATTTTAGTCATAGTAAGAATAAAAACATGTCTGAAATTCATCATTCAACCGAGCTCAGTCTCACAGATCAAAAAGTCCCGAGTGGAAATGAGACCGATACAGAATCTGAATAAACTCGAGTCGAATATTAATGTTACAAAATCTGAATTTTTGGGTATACTGCTGGGAATAATCGGAATTTTTTGAATGTTTTTACTAATAATTATTCAAATTATGACTGAAATTCATCATTCAACCGAGCACAGTCCCTCAGATCAAAAAGTCTCGAGTGAAAATTAGACCAGTACAAAATCTCAATTATCTAGAGTCGAATTTTAATGTTACAAAATCTCAATTTTTGGGCAAACTGCTGTGAATAATCGGATTTTTTTGATGTTTTTACATATAAATATTCAAACTATGTCTAAAATTCATCATTCAACCGAGCTCAGTCTCACCAATGAGACCAATACAGAATCTGAATGAACTCGAGTCGAATATTAATGTTACAAAATCTGGATTTTTGGGTATACTGCTGGGAATAATCGGAATTTTTTGAATGTTTTAATTAATAATTATTCAAATTATGACTAAAATTCATCATTCAATCGAGCTCAGTCCCTCAGATCAAAAAGTCTCGAGTGAAAATTAGACCAATACAAAATCTAAATAATTTCGAGTCGAATTTCAATGCTACAAAATCTGAATTTTCGGGTATACTGCTGGCAATAATCGGAATTTTTTGAATGTTTTCACTAATAATTATTCAAATTATGTCTAAAATTCATCATTCAACCGAGCTCAGTCTCACAGATCAAAAAGTCCCGAGTGAAAATGAGACCGATACAGAATCTGAATAAACTCGAGTCGAATATTAATGTTACAAAATCTGAATTTTTGGGTAAACTGCTAGAAATAATCGAATTTTTTGGATGTTTCCAATTATAATTATTCAGATTATGACTAAAATTCATCATTCAATCGAGCTCAGTCCCTCAGATCAAAAAGTCTCGAGTGAAAATCAGACCAATACAAAATCTAAATAATTTCGAGTCGAATTTCAATGCTACAAAATCTGAATTTTTGGGTATACTGCTGGGAATAATCGGAATTTTTTGAATTTTTTTACTTATAATTATTCAAATTATGACTAAAATTCATCATTCAACCGAGCACAGTCCCTCAGATCAAAAAGTCTCGAGTGAAAATTAGACCAGTACAAAATCTCAATTATCTAGAGTCGAATTTTAATGTTACAAAATCTCAATTTTTGGGTAAACTGCTGTGAATAATCGGATTTTTTTGATGTTTTCATATATAATTATTCAAACCATGTCTGAAATTCATCATTCAACCGAGCTCAGTCTCACAGATCAAAAAGTCCCTAGTGGAAATGAGACCAATACAGAATCTGAATAAACTCGAGTCGAATATTAACACAAAATCTGAATTTTTGGATGAACTGCTAGGAATAATCGATTTTTTTTTATGTTTCCAATTATAATTATTCAAACTGTGACTAAAATTCATCATTCAACCGAGCACAGTCCCTCAGATGAAAAAGTCTCGAGTAAAAATTAGACCAGTACAAAATCTCAATCATCTAGAGTCGAATTTTAATGTTACAAAATCTGAATTTTTGGGTAAACTGCTGTGAATAATCGGATTTTTTTGATGTTTTTACATATAAATATTCAAACTATGTCTAAAATTCATCATTCAACCGAGCTCAGTCCCTCAGATCGAAAAGTTCCGAGTGAAAATTAGACAAGTACAAAATCTCAATCATCTCGAGTCGAATTTTAATGTTACAAAATCTCAATTTTTGGGTGAACTGCTGTGAATAATCGGATTTTTTTGATGTTTTTACATAAAATTATTCAAACTATGTCTAAAATTCATCATTCAACCGAGCACAGTCCCTCAGATCAAAAAGTCTCGAGTGAAAATTAGACCAGTACAAAATCTCAATTATCTAGAGTCGAATTTTAATGTTACAAAATCTCAATTTTTGGGTAAACTGCTGTGAATAATCGGATTTTTTTGATGTTTTTACATATAAATATTCAAACTTTGTCTAAAATTCATCATTCAACCGAGCTCAGTCTCACCAATGAGACCAATACAGAATCTGAATAAACTCGAGTCGAATATTAATGTTACAAAATCTGAATTTTTAGGTATACTGGGAATGTTTTTACTAATAATCATTCAAATTATGACTAAAATTCATCATTCAATCGAGCTCAGTCCCTCAGATCAAAAAGTCTCGAGTGAAAATTAGACCAGTACAAAATCTCAATAATCTCGAGTCGAATTTTGATGTTACAAAATCTCAATTTTTGGGTGAACTGCTGTGAATAATCGGATTTTTTTGATGTTTTCACATATAATTATTCAAACTTTGTCTAAAATTCATCATTCAACCGAGCTCAGTCTCACAGATCAAAAAGTCCCGAGTGGAAATGAATAAACTCGAGTCGAATATTAACGTTACAAGATCTGAATTTTTGGATGAACTGCTAGGAATAATCGAATTTTTTTTTTGTTTCCAATTATAATTATTCAAACTATGACTAAAATTCATCATTCAACCGAGCACAGTCCCTCAGATCAAAAAGTCTCGAGTGAAAATTAGACCAGTACAAAATCTCAATCATCTCGAGTCGAATTTTGTTGTTACAAAATCTCAATTTTTGGGTAAACTGCTGGGAATAATCGGATTTTTTTGATGTTTTTACATATAAATATTCAAACTATGTCCAAAATTCATCATTCAACCGAGCTCAGTCCCTCAGATCAAAGTCTCGAGTGAAAATTAGACTAGTACAAAATCTGAATCATCTCGAGTCGAATTTTAATGTTAGAAAATCTCAATTTTTGGGTAAACTGCTGTGAATAATCGGATTTTTTTGATGTTTTCACATATAATTATTCAAACTATGTCTAAAATTCATCATTCAACCGAGCTCAGTCTCACAGATCGAAAAGTCCCGAGTGGAAATGAGACCGATACAGAATCTGAATAAACTCGAGTCGAATATTAATGTTACAAAATCTGAATTTTTGGGTAAACTGCTAGGAATAATCGAATTTTTTGGATGTTTTCAATTATAATTATTCAAACTATGACTAACATTCATCATTCAACCGAGCTGAGTCTCTCAGATCAAAAATTCTCGAGTGAAAATCAGACCAATACAAAATCTAAATAATTTCGAGTCGAATTTCAATGCTACAAAATCTGAATTTTCGGGTATACTGCTGGGAATAATCGAAATTTTTTGAATGTTTTTACTAATAATTATTCAAATTATGACTAAAATTCATCATTCAACCGAGCACAGTCCCTCAGATCAAAAAGTCTCGAGTGAAAATTAGACCAGTACAAAATCTCAATCATCTGAAGTCGAATTTTAATGTTACAAAATCTCAATTTTTGGGTAAACTGCTGTGAATAATCGGATTTTTTTGATGTTTTTACATATATTCAAACTATGTCTAAAATTCATTATTCAACCGAGCTCAGTCTCACAGATCGAAAAGTCCCGAGTGGAAATGAGACCAATACAGAATCTGAATAAACTCGAGTCGAATATTAATGTTACAAAATCTGAATTTTTGGGTAAACTGCTAGGAATAATCGAATTTTTCTGATGTTTCCAATTATAATTATTCAAACTATGACTTAAATTCATTATTCGACCGAGCTCAGTCCCTCAGATCAAAAAGTCTTGAGTGAAAATCAGACCAGTACAAAATCTCAATCATCTCGATTCGAATTTTAATGTTACAAAATCTGAATTTTTGGGTAAACTGCTGGAAATAATAGTATTTTTTCAATGTTTTTACTTATAATTATTCAAAATTGGACTGAAATCCATCATTCAACCAAGCTCAGTCTCTCAGACTGAGAGGTCCCGATTGAAAATTAGACCAATAAAGAATCTGAATGATCTCGAGTCGAACCTGAAGTCACAAAATATTGATTTTTGGGTAACAGCTGGAAATAATCGGTTTTTCTCGAATTCAAATGTTAAAAAAAAAAAATCAAAAATTCAAAAATTCGAAAATTCAAAAATTCAAAAATTCAAAAATTCAAAAATTCAAAAATTCAAAAATTCAAAAATTCAAAAATTCAAAAATTCAAAAATTCAAAAATTCAAAAATTCAAAAATTCAAAAATTCAAAAATTCAAAAATTCAAAAATTCAAAAATTCAAAAATTCAAAAATTCAAAAATTCAAAAATTCAAAAATTCAAAAATTCAAAAATTCAAAAATTCAAAAATTCAAAAATTCAAAAATTCAAAAATTCAAAAATTCAAAAATTCAAAAATTCAAAAATTCAAAAATTCAAAAATTCAAAAATTCAAAAATTCAAAAATTCAAAAATTCAAAAATTCAAAAATTCAAAAATTCAAAAATTCAAAAATTCAAAAATTCAAAAATTCAAAAATTCAAAAATTCAAAAATTCAAAAATTCAAAAATTCGAAAATTCAAAAATTCAAAAATTCAAAAATTCAAAAATTCAAAAATTCAAAAATTCAAAAATTCAAAAATTCAAAAATTCGAGAATTCAAAAATTCAAAAATTCAAAAATTCAAAAATTCAAAAATTCAAAAATTCGAAAATTTAAAATTCAAAAACTCGAAAATTCAATCATTCAAACTGATCAGTAATTCAAACTATGACTAAATTTCATCTTTCAACCGAGCTCAGTCTCTCCGATCAAAAAGTCCCGAGTGAAAATCAGACCAATAAAAAAATCTGAATTTCTGGGTGAACTGCTGGGAATAATCGGATTTTTTTGGATATTTTTACTCATAATTATTCAAACCATGATTAAAATTCATCATTCAACCGAGCTCAGTCCCTCAGATCAAAAAGTCTCGGGTGAAAATTGGACCAGTACAAAATCTCAATAATCTCGAGTCGAATTTTAATGTTACAAAATCTGAATTTTTGGGTAAACTGCTAGGAATAATCGAATTTTTTGGATGTTTTCAATTATAATTATTCAAACTATGACTAACATTCATCATTCAACCGAGCTGAGTCTCTCAGATCAAAAATTCTCGAGTGAAAATCAGACCAATACAAAATCTAAATAATTTCGAGTCGAATTTCAATGCTACAAAATCTGAATTTTCGGGTATACTGCTGGGAATAATCGGAATTTTTTGAATGTTTTTACTAATAATTATTCAAATTATGAGTAAAATTCATCATTCAACCGAGCACAGTCCCTCAGATCAAAAAGTCTCGAGTGAAAATTAGACCAGTACAAAATCTCAATTATCTAGAGTCGAATTTTAATGTTACAAAATCTCAATTTTTGGGTAAACTGCTGTGAATAATCGGATTTTTTTGATGTTTTTACATATAAATATTCAAACTATGTCTAAAATTCATCATTCAACCGAGCTCAGTCTCACCAATGAGACCAATACAGAATCTGAATAAACTCGAGTCGAATATTAATGTTACAAAATCTGAATTTTTGGGTATACTGCTAGGAATAATCGGAATTTTTTGAATGTTTCTACCAATTACAAAATCTCAATAATCTCGAGTCGAATTTTGATGTTACAAAATCTCAATTTTTGGGTGAACTGCTGTGAATAATCGGATTTTTTTGATGTTTTCACATATAATTATTCAAACTTTGTCTAAAATTCATCATTCAACCGAGCTCAGTCTCACAGATCAAAAAGTCCCGAGTGGAAATGAATAAACTCGAGTCGAATATTAACGTTACAAAATCTGAATTTTTGGATGAACTGCTAGGAATAATCGAATTTTTTTTATGTTTCCAATTATAATTATTCAAACTATGACTAAAATTCATCATTCAACCGAGCACAGTCCTTCAGATCAAAAAGTCTCGAGTAAAAATTAGACCAGTACAAAATCTCAATCATCTAGAGTCGAATTTTAATGTTACAAAATCTCAATTTTTGGGTAAACTGCTGTGAATAATCGGATTTTTTTGATGTTTTTACATATAAATATTCAAACTATGTCTAAAATTCATCATTCAACCGAGCTCAGTCTCACAGATCAAAAAGTCCCGAGTGGAAATGAGACCAATACAGAATCTGAATAAACTCGAGTCGAATATTAATGTTACAAAATCTGAATTTCTGGGTAAACTGCTAGGAATAATCGAATTTTTTTGATGTTTCCAATTATAATTATTCAAACTATGACTTAAATTCATTATTCGACCGAGCTCAGTCCCTCAGATCCAAAAGTCTTGAGTGAAAATCAGACCAGTACAAAATCTCAATCATCTTGATTCGAATTTTAATGTTACAAAATCTGAATTTTTTGGGTAAACTGCTGGGAATAATCAGATTTTTTGGATGTTGTTACTTATAATTATTCAAAATTCGACTGAAATCCATCATTCAACCAAGCTCAGTCTCTCAGATCGAGAGGTCCCGATTGAAAATTAGACCAATAAAGAATCTGAATGATCTCGAGTCGAACCTGAAGTCACAAAATATTGATTTTTGGGTAACAGCTAGAAATAATCGGTTTTTCTCGAATTCAAATGTTCAAGAAAAAAAAAAATCAAAAATTCAAAAATTCAAAAATTTGAAAATTCAAAAATTCAAAAATTCAAAAATTCAAAAATTCAAAAATTCTAAAATTCAAAAATTCAAAAATTCAAAAATTCAGAAATTCAGAAATTCAAAAATTCAAAAATCAAATATTCAAAAATTCAAAAATTCAAAAATTCAAAAATTCAAAAATTCAAAAATTCAAAAATTCAAAAATTCAAAAATTCAAAAATTCAAAAATTCAAAAATTCAAAAATTCAAAAATTCAAAAATTCAAAAATTCAAAAATTCAAAAATTCAAAAATTCAAAAATTCAAAAATTCAAAAATTCAAAAATTCAAAAATTCAAAAATTCAAAAATTCAAAAATTCAAAAATTCAAAAATTCAAAAATTCAAAAATTCAAAAATTCAAAAATTCAAAAATTCAAAAATTCAAAAATTCAAAAATTCAAAAATTCAAAAATTCAAAAATTCAAAAATACAAAAATTCAAAAATTCGAAAATTCAAAAATCCAATAATTCAAAAATTCAAAAATTCAAAAATTCAAAAATTCAATTATTCAAAAATTCAAAAATTCAAAAATTCGAAAATTTCAAAATTTCAAGAATTCAAGAATTCAAAAATTCAAATTTTCAAAAATTCAGAAATTCGAAAATTCAAAATTCAAAAACTCGAAAATTCAATCATTCAAACTAATCAGTAATTCAAACTATGACTAAATTTCATCTTTCAACCGAGCTCAGTCTCTCCGATCAAAAAGTCCCGAGTGAAAATCAGACCAATAAAAAAATCTGAATTGCTGGGTGAACTGCTGGGAATAATCGGATTTTTTTGGATATTTTTACTCATAATTATTCAAACCATGATTAAAATTCATCATTCAACCGAGCTCAGTCCCTCAGATCAAAAAGTCTCGGGTGAAAATTGGACCAGTACAAAATCTCAATAATCTCGAGTCGAATTTTAGTGTTACAAAATCTCAATTTTTGGGTAAACTGCTGTGAATAATCGAATTTTTTTGATGTTTTCCTATATATAAATATTTAAACTATGTCTGAAATTCATCATTCAACCGAGCTCAGTCTCACAGATCAAAAAGTCCCTAGTGGAAATGAGACCAATACAGAATCTGAATAAACTCGAGTCGAATATTAACGTTACAAAATCTGAATTTTTGGATGAACTGCTAGGAATAATCGAATTTTTTTTATGTTTCCAATTATAATTATTCAAACTATGACTAAAATTCATCATTCAACCGAGCACAGTCCCTCAGATCAAAAAGTCTCGAGTAAAAATTAGACCAGTACAAAATCTCAATCATCTAGAGTCGAATTTTAATGTTACAAAATCTCAATTTTTGGGTAAACTGCTGTGAATAATCGGATTTTTTTGATGTTTTCACATAGAATTATTCAAACTATGTCTAAAATTCATCATTCAACCGAGCTCAGTCTCACAGATCAAAAAGTCCCGAGTGGAAATGAGACCGATACAGAATCTGAATAAACTCGAGTCGAATATTAATGTTACAAAATCTGAATTTTTGGGTATACTGCTGGGAATAATCGGAATTTTTTGAATGTTTTCACATATAATTATTCAAACTATGTCTAAAATTCATCATTCAACCCAGCTCAGTCTCACAGATCAAAAAGTCCCGAGTGGAAATGAGACCGATACAGAATCTGAATAAACTCGAGTCGAATATTAATGTTACAAAATCTGAATTTTTGGGTATACTGATGGGAATAATCGGAATTTTTTGAATGTTTTTACTGATAATTATTCAAATTATGACTAAAATTCATCATTCAACCGAGCACAGTCCCTCAGATCAAAAAGTCTCGAGTGAAAATTAGACCAGTACAAAATCTCAATCATCTAGAGTCGAATTTTAATGTTACAAAATCTCAATTTTTGGGTAAACTGCTGTGAATAAACGGATTTTTTTGATATTTTCACATATAAATATTCAAACTATGTCTAAAATTCATCATTCAACCGAGCACAGTCCCTCAGATCAAAAAGTCTCGAGTGAAAATTAGACCAGTACAAAATCTCAATTATCTAGAGTCGAATTTTAATGTTACAAAATCTCAATTTTTGGGTAAACTGCTGTGAATAATCGGTTTTTTTTGATGTTTCTACATATAAATATTCAAACTATGTCTAAAATTCATCATTCAACCGAGCTTAGTCTCACCAATGAGACCAATACAGAATCTGAATAAACTCGAGTCGAATATTAATGTTACAAAATCTGAATTTTTGGGTATACTGCTGGAAATAATCGGAATTTTTTGAATGTTTTTACTTATAATTATTCAAATTATGACTAAAATTCATCATTCAACCGAGCACAGTCCCTCAGATCAAAAAGTCTCGAGTGAAAATTAGACCAGTACAAAATCTCAATCATCTAGAGTCGAATTTTAATGTTACAAAATCTCAATTTTTGGGTAAACTGCTGTGAATAAACGGATTTTTTTGATGTTTTTACATATAAATATTCAAACTATGTCTAAAATTCATCATTCAACCGAGCTCAGTCCCTCAGATCAAATAGTCTCGAGTGAAAATTAGACCAGTACAAAATCTCAATCATCTCGAGTCGAATTTTAATGTTACAAAATCTCAGTTTTTGGGTAAACTGCTGTGAATAATCGGATTTTTTTGATGTTTCCACATATAATTATTCAAACTATGTCTAAAATTCATCATTCAACCCAGCTCAGTCTCACAGATCAAAAAGTCCCGAGTGGAAATGAGACCGATACAGAATCTGAATAAACTCGAGTCGAATATTAATGTTACAAAATCTGAATTTTTGGGTATACTGATGGGAATAATCGGATTTTTTTGAATGTTTTTACTGATAATTATTCAAATTATGACTAAAATTCATCATTCAACCGAGCACAGTCCCTCAGATCAAAAAGTCTCGAGTGAAAATTAGACCAGTACAAAATCTCAATCATCTAGAGTCGAATTTTAATGTTACAAAATCTCAATTTTTGGGTAAACTGCTTTGAATAATCGGATTTTTTTGATGTTTCTACATATAAATATTCAAACCATGTCTAAAATTCATCATTCAACCGAGCTCAGTCTCACAGATCGAAAAGTCCCGAGTGGAAATGAGACCGATACAGAATCTGAATAAACTCGAGTCGAATATTAATGTTACAAAATCTGAATTTTTGGGTGAACTGCTAGGAATAATCGAATTTTTTGGATGTTTTCAATTATAATTATTCAAACTATGACTAACATTCATCATTCAACCGAGCTGAGTCTCTCAGATCAAAAATTCTCGAGTGAAAATCAGACCAATACAAAATCTAAATAATTTCGAGTCGAATATTAATGTTACAAAATCTGAATTTTTGGGTATACTGCTGGGAATAATCGGAATTTTTTGAATGTTTTTACTAATAATTATTCGAATTATGACTAAAATTCATCATTCAACCGAGCACAGTCCCTCAGATCAAAAAGTCTCGAGTGAAAATTAGACCAGTACAAAATCTCAATTATCTAGAGTCGAATTTTAATGTTACAAAATCTCAATTTTTGGGTAAACTGCTGTGAATAATCGGATTTTTTTGATGTTTTTACATATAAATATTCAAACTATGTCTAAAATTCATCATTCAACCGAGCTCAGTCTCACCAATGAGACCAATACAGAATCTGAATAAACTCGAGTCGAATATTAATGTTACAAAATCTGAATTTTTGGGTATACTGCTGGAAATAATCGGAATTTTTTGAATGTTTTTACTAATAATTATTCAAATTATGACTAAAATTCATCATTCAATCGAGCTCAGTCCCTCAGATCAAAAAGTCTCGAGTGAAAATTAGACCAATACAAAATCTAAATAATTTCGAGTCGAATTTCAATGCTACAAAATCTGAATTTTCGGGTATACTGCTGGGAATAATCGGAATTTTTTGAATGTTTTCACTAATAATTATTCAAATTATGTCTTTAATTCATCATTCAACCGAGCTCAGTCTCACAGATCAAAAAGTCCCGAGTGAAAATGAGACCGATACAGAATCTGAATAAACTCGAGTCGAATATTAATGTTACAAAATCTGAATTTTTGGGTAAACTGCTAGAAATAATCGAATTTTTTGGATGTTTCCAATTATAATTATTCAAATTATGACTAAAATTCATCATTCAATCGAGCTCAGTCCCTCAGATCAAAAAGTCTCGAGTGAAAATCAGACCAATACAAAATCTAAATAATTTCGAGTCGAATTTCAATGCTACAAAATCTGAATTTTCGGGTATACTGCTGAGAATAATCGGAATTTTTTGAATGTTTTCACTAATAATTATTCGAATTATGACTAAAATTCATCATTCAACCGAGCACAGTATCTCAGATCAAAAAGTCTCGAGTAAAAATTAGACCAGTACAAAATCTCAATCATCTAGAGTCGAATTTTAATGTTACAAAATCTCAATTTTTGGGTAAACTGCTGTGAATAATCGGATTTTTTTGATGTTTTCATATATAATCATTCAAACCATGTCTGAAATTCATCATTCAACCGAGCTCAGTCTCACAGATCAAAAAGTCCCGAGTGGAATTGAGACCAATACAGAATCTGAATAAACTCGAGTCGAATATTAACACAAAATCTGAATTTTTGGATGAACTGCTAGGAATAATCGATTTTTTTTTATGTTTCCAATTATAATTATTCAAACTATGACTAAAATTCATCATTCAACCGAGCACAGTCCCTCAGATCAAAAAGTCTCGAGTAAAAATTAGACCAGTACAAAATCTCAATCATCTAGAGTCGAATTTTAATGTTACAAAATCTCAATTTTTGGGTAAACTGCTGTGAATAATCGGATTTTTTTGATGTTTTTACATATAAATATTCAAACTATGTCTAAAATTCATCATTCAACCGAGCTCAGTTCCTCAGATCGAAAAGTCTCGAGTGAAAATTAGACCAGTACAAAATCTCAATCATCTCGAGTCGAATTTTAATGTTACAAAATCTCAATTTTTGGGTGAACTGCTGTGAATAATCGGATTTTTTTGATGTTTTCACATATAATTATTCAAACTATGTCTAAAATTCATCATTCAACCGAGCTCAGTCTCACCAATGAGACCAATACAGAATCTGAATAAACTCGAGTCGAATATTAATGTTACAAAATCTGAATTTTTGGGTATACTGCTGGGAATAATCGGAATTTTTTGAATGTTTTTACTAATAATTATTCAAATTATGACTAAACTTCATCATTCAATCGAGCTCAGTCCCTCAGATCAAAAAGTCTCGAGTGAAAATTAGACCAATACAAAATCTAAATAATTTCGAGTCGAATTTCAATGCTACAAAATCTGAATTTTCGGGTATACTGCTGGGAATAATCGGAATTTTTTGAATGTTTTCACTAATAATTATTCAAATTATGTCTAAAATTCATCATTCAACCGAGCTCAGTCTCACAGATCAAAAAGTCCCGAGTGAAAATGAGACCGATACAGAATCTGAATAAACTCGAGTCGAATATTAATGTTACAAAATCTGAATTTTTGGGTAAACTGCTAGAAATAATCGAATTTTTTGGATGTTTCCAATTATAATTATTCAAATTATGACTAAAATTCATCATTCAATCGAGCTCAGTCCCTCAGATCAAAAAGTCTCGAGTGAAAATCAGACCAATACAAAATCGATATGGCGTCTTCGTTAGGATTTCTCCAGAGTGCTTAGAAGGTTTAGGATTAGGAACTGCAATTTCGAGAGACTCTGTGAGTATTTGGAAAATCTTCTGGAAGCTCTCACAAGGCAGTACACAATCTGAATGGCCTATATTCTCAAATATACAACATTTTGTTGTAACCCCAATGACAATCATTATACAAACGTGGAGGTCTTGGGGTAACTCGCGCATTCACCTTTTTGCAGCATTATTCTTCCATTTACCCTTTCCCTCCCGAAAAAAACATTATCGCCGCCCCTGTTGTTATAATGATTCGAAAGGATGATAATAATTGGTTAAATTATATGTCAAACACAATATTTCATGAATATATCATGTGTAATTATCGAATTACAGGTTTTAAAATGGTATATTTTATGCAAATTTCAAAAATTCATATCTTCTAAAATATAGCTTTCCGCAGCTTGAGAGTAGCACTGATCGATTTTTTATGGCCAAATGTACCTAGAAAAAAATCGAGAAGAAAATCCGCTGCTGGGCGTAAAGTGAACTTTTACCTTGTTTTCATCCATTCATTTTTTTTTTTTTTTTTTATCATCTCTAGTGTTCATCTCTAGATCTTCTTTGTTCTTCTTGTTTTGTTTGCATATACTGATTTGTTTCTGCTGATGATGTTGTATTTACATTCATCATTGTTAGTTTTCAATATTTAAATCTGCTATTATAATACGTGTTATTTATTATCTTCTGTTGGTCTTTTTTTTTTATTTCACATTTTTCTTTTTTTTTGAGAAACTACATTCTTCATTTACGTTTTTCCATTTTAAACGTTTTCTTTTCATTTTTTAAAAGTTTTCTTTTCATTTTTTACGTTTTCTTTTCATTTTTACGTTTTCTTTTCATTTTAAGGTTTTTTTTTTCGTTTTAAACGTTTTCTTTTCATTTTAAGGTTTTTTTTTCGTTTTGAACGTTTTCTTTTCATTTTTTTAAACGTTTTTCATTCTAAACGTTTTCTTTTCATTTTTTTTTAAACGTTTTTTCATTTTGAACGTTTTCTTTTCATTTTTTAAACGTTTTTCATTCTAAACGTTTTCTTTTCATTTTTTTTAAACGTTTTTTCATTTTAACGTTTTCTTTTCATTTTAAGGTTTTTTTTTTCATTTTGACGTTTTCTTTTCATTTTAACGTTATCTTTTTTCATTTTAACGTTTTCTTTTCATTTTTTAAACGTTTTTTAACTTTGTTTTTCATTTTTTAAACGTTTCATTTCTTTTAAAAACGTTTTATTTCTTTTTAAATCAATTGTCTTAACTTTTTTTTTAACTTCATTTATTATTTTTTCCTTTCATTTATTTACATACTCTATAATATTGAGGGGCGAAAGATAAAACTGCAACTCTCTTCTTATTTATTTATTCATCTCTTCATATCAAAGACAATATTACAATATTTCTATTTCACAATTTTCACATTACTTTATTTTTCTATGTTTCAATTCTGTCCAACACTTCTTTTATTCGTTATGATATTTGAATATTTGATTGACATTTTTATCTCACTAATCAATTATTTCATCAATTGACTAACAACTTCAAAATATTTATATAACAATCAATATTAATTCTTTATTCTCCATCTCAACAAATAGACGATAAATAATAGACGATTTCATGTCTCAACTGAAATCTGATAATATAACAACCAATCACACAACCCCTGAAAGAAATCAAAAACAAACAATGCTTACTGGGGTCTCAATTTTTACAATATTTCAAATCTAAAATGACGTTCATTTACAAAACAGTTCAAATTTAGACTTCAAATTAAATCATTATATCAAACAGAAAAAGGAATACAAAGTTCCTTCTTTTTTTTGAATTATACATCTCATATTATCAACTAAACTTCACTTCATTCTAATACAAAAATTAAATCAAACGTAATCAAAATTTCAATCACATTAAACAAGAATCGACAAGTCTATTCAATACAATTTCTGAAAGCCTCATAATACACTTCATACTTTTTCTACTGTCCTGTCTCAAGCCAAAATTAAATAGACAATCACAAAACTCAAAATTACAGATTATTAATATTAAGCAGACACAACATTAACTATAATGATAAAGAAATCGCAGTAAGGAGTCTTAGACTTGGCACGACTTTGTCTAGATTTCATTACTTTTTAGTGATAAAGAAGCAGCTCCATCGAGACTTGGCCAGTTTTTTACAGAATGTTTTGTTTTTGGTGGGATATGTCTCATCACTGTCATTACTGATTCGAAATAAGCCCACCAATTCATTAATATTTAGGTTTCATTATATTCTTTATCAAAATTTAGGTGTACAGTGTGGGCAAAATTGGTGCTACATGAATTAAAACTTTTTAACCCGAGGAGATAGAGAAAAATGAATGGCACCTTATAGTCCTCTTTTTTCGAGAAACTGATAATGCCATCAACTGCATTCCTCTATCTTCTTTTGTTTCCGAGTTATAGGCCAAAATTGAAATTTGGGCGATTTAAACTTTGGTCATTATCTCCGTTTCTGTTCATGCTAGGATGTTGAAATAAAAACATTATACAGGCACTTTTCTAATAGCAATCCAGTGGCGTACCGTGATTTTTTATAAAAGGTTCATTTGCTGAGTTATAACATAAACTTGTGGTTTTTCTTATGGAAACAGTAGTTTGAAATGACTTAGAAAAAATCGCCATTTTTTTTCCCGTTTCAGAAATGTATCATATGTTATACATCGCCCTCAGATTCGTTAAGATATTATGAAAAATATGGTTTGTATATGGAATTCGAATTATTGACTAGGCTAAATCATAGAATGATGTGTCTCTATGCATGGTGTAATTATTATTTCACAATTGAATCACTTGCTGTCCCACTATTCTCATTCGCTAAAATGAAACATTTCAACATATCATATTTTCCGTAATTTTGGAATATCTCCATAATGCCGCCAACGATGACTTCAAATTTCAATAACTGACAGTTGTTTCAAACAGAGATCGCACCATCAAGTATTCATAATTCTATGATTCAGCCTATTCAATAATTCGAATTCCATATACAAACCATATTTTCCATAATATCTTAACGAATCTGAGGGCGATGTATAACATATGATACATTTCTGAAACGGGAAAGAAATGGCGATTATTTCTAATTTATTTCAAACAACTGTTTCCATAAGAAAAAACACAAGTTCATGTTATAACTCAGCAAATGAACCTTTTATAAAAAATCACGGTACGCCACTGGATTGCTATTAGAAAAGTGCCTGTATAATGTTTTTATTTCAACATCCTAGCATAAACAGAAACGGAGATAATGACCAAAGTTGAAATCGCCCAAATTTCAATTTTGGCCTATAACTCGGAAACAAAAGAAGATAGAGGAAGATGGAGGAATGCAGTTGATGGCATTATCAGTTTCTCGTAAAAAGAGGACTATAAGGTGCCATTCATTTTTCTCTATCTCCTCGGGTTAAAAAGTTTCAGTTCATGTAGCACCAATTTTGCCCACCCTGTACACAAGATGTACCGGGTTTTTCACTATAATTTGACCCCCCCTTTAACTTTGTTACTAAAGGAGATACAAAAAAATGTTTCATACAAAAATTTCACGAAATCAACTGAGGTTTTTCAATATGACTTCACGAACTGAAATATTTACAAGGTGGCCAACATATTGATGGCAACTTCATTTTTTCAAATGGAACACCCTGTATATTTTCCTATATTTGGCTAGCTCTTTTTCCCCTAATTTCGAATATGTAAAATTTCGAATATGTAACATATGTTGGTCTATCTCTCTTATTCTGAGCACCACAGAGTTTCAAATTTAAAGAACCACCTGGCAAGCTCAGCAATAACTTTTCAAATCGCAGGCTGCGATTACTCAAAATGCCCGTTTTTGGAGTTATCTCCTCAGTAACGATATGACATACGTTTTACATTAAATATTTATTATTTTTATTGGTTAAGTAATTGTTAAGTATTACAGAGCTTGCCAGGTGGTTCTTAAAATTCGAAACTCTGAATAACTCAGAATAAAAGAGATAGATCAACATGTGTTACATATTCGAAATCAGGGGAATAAGAGCTAGGCAAATATGGAAACATATACAGGGTGTTCCATTTGAAAAAAAGAAGTTGCCATCAATATGTTGGCCACCCTGTATATATTCCATTATGTGAATACATACTGTAAAACCTCAGTCGATTTCGGAAACTTTTGTTTAAAACATTTTTTTGTATCTCCTTTAGTAACAAAGTTTTGAAGGGGGGTCAAATTATAGTGAAAAACCCGGTACTCACACCTTTTTAGCATCCATTTTTACCAAAATTGTTTTGAAATTCTATCAAATTTCAAAATAAATACCTAGCACCTTCAAAAATTTTAAACAATAAACAATTGACATCAATGAGGGAGGTAGGTTTGACATTGATGACACCATGCTACCAACCGAAAACTAATGAATATGCTCAATTCTCCTATACTCCATTCACTTCTATCAAGTATCGCGGTGGTTGGCCATGATTTAGGTTTATTCGAATGTCTTCTGAATTAACATAATATTTTCTCAAATTCATTAATTTCCCAAAGTGAATGAACTTTTTAGCAGAAACGACAGTATCTGACAGTGCAATGACCATAACCTAACATTTTCAAAATATACGCGGTGAAATGTGTCAAAATTTCATGGCAGCAAACCGCGATACTTTATAAAAGTGAATGAAGTATACACGATCCTATTTATTAACATAACAGTTTAATTTAATTGTACTTAGTCCTGAATGAGTAGACGAGGTGGATGTGGATACATGTCCAAGAGGAAGATCTGCGAACAAAATCCAAATAACAAGGATGAAGCACGTAGAAGATTCTCTCTCTCCCTTGCAGCAACACAGGATTCAGTTAAATCGCTAGAAAATAATATATTCCAGTTAAACGAAACTTTCAAGAAAAATTTAAATTTGATCGACTAACAGGCATTTATGGAAAAAATTGGCGATATCAATTTTATGAATCCTTTAAACAAGTACATATTATGGACAAGAGTATTGGAGTATTGATCGAGAACAACCTACTCGTCCAAGATTTATCTCTGTTCTCCTCTGACATGATGCACAATTTAGCAATTTAGAGATTGGAGAATAAGAAAAAATTCCTGAATATCATATCATTATCAATAGCATTACTGATGAGTTTCTTTTCTCAACACAACTAACAGTAAGTAACAAACTAACAGTAAGTAACATTGTGATCTTGAAAGTTAATATAAATATAATGTATTGATAGCTCTTCTATAGAATTATGATTGCAGATTAATAACACAACTGAGTTTCTCTGAAATAAAGTTTCTAGAGAGAGAGAGAGAACTAAACTTTATTGATCAATACAATCAAACGGCTATCGACCTAGGTCTTCCTGCCAGTAAAAAACATTTTCATTTACAAGAATATCTGTTATATTTTCAAGGTGTTATAGAGATTTTAAGAATTCAAAGATTGGGAGTGCTGGCAGTTTCGCTTTCGCTGGTGTTGTCCTTTGGTAGTTGTGAATCAGTGGATCCATAATATTTATGTTATTCTGGTTGGTGATGAATTTTTTGCTAAGATTCTCAAGTCTTCCCAGTATTGGTTCCACTTCTGTATACTCATATAGTAGCTGATTAGATGGGTTGTGGAGTGGATTGTTTGGGTGTCTCAGTTTGGTGATTTTTCTAAGGCAAGTTCTTTCGGCAACTTCTATGTTTTTCGTTGTTGTCTTTGGGGAGTTCAAGAATACTGTGTGTCCATACTCCAACAAGGGCCTGCATATCATCTTGTATATTTTGCTCGCTGTTTTGGTGCTGATACCTAGATTTTTATATGTAAGCGATCTAAAATGTCCGGCTCGGGTAATAGCTGTTCTCTTTTGTGTTATTGTGTGGGTTCTAAAGTTGAGCTTATGATCTACTTTGATGCCAAGATATTTACACATATTTGTGGGTGTAATTGTGCAATTTCCAAACAGAATACCTTTGGAGTTGGGTTTAATTTTGTGATGGAAAATCAAAAGTCTCGATTTCGTAGGGTTTGCTTGAACTCTCCAGCGTCTCATCCATGCCACAGTGACGTCTGTTAGTTTTTGTAGTTTTTCCATACAGCTGTTAATCGTGGTACCATGTGTAATGAGGGTTGTGTCGTCAGCAAATTACAGCATGTATGCTTGTTTGTTAATCTGATGTTCTGATTCTTGATTGTGATTGTATATATCATGGCAGTACAAGTTATATAACAATGGAGAGAGTGGTGAACCTTGTGGAAGACCTTGTTGTGGCACAAATGGAGCTGAAGTTTCTTTTTTCACTTTAACCTGTAGAGTTCTTCCCGATATAAATTTGGAAATGATTTTCAGGAGGTAAATTGGGCATTGAAGTTTACGTAATTTGAATAAAAGACCATTGTGCCAGACACTGTCGAATGCTTTTTGGATGTCAATAAATAGGGCTGCCGACTTTTTTCCATTTTTCTTATTGCATTGAATATTTGATGTTAAAATTGTTAGAGGGTGAGTTGTGGAGGTTTGGCTTTTGAAACCAAATTGGTATGAAGGAATAGATTCTCCTACTGCTGAACGTATCCTCTCTGTCAGAATTTTTTCAAAATTTTTTCCCAACACTGGAAGTAATGTTATCGGTCTGTAGTTTTCTATTTTAGAATGGTCTGTATTTGCTTTTGGTATGGTGATTAGAATTCCTTTTTTCCATTCATTGGGGAAATGAGAGTTGGTGATGCAGAAATTATATATTTCAATTATATGGTTATGTATAAGGGGATCCAGTTTCCTCAATATTCTTCTGGGTATATTGTCGTGTCCAGGTGTTGTGTTTTTTCCGTGATATAGGGCTTTGTAGTATTCTTCTTCCGTGATTGATTCCATATTTGTTTCTGCCTGTATTTGGGAAAAACTGTTCTGATACCAGTGTTCTATCTTATTATAGTGTTCATTGTCAAAGTCTGTGTTGGTAGTTTTCTTGTAGATTTCTTGATATTGCTTTGCAAATGCATCAGTAATCTCTTCATCATTTATTAGTGTTTTCCCATTGACCTGTATTGGATCTGTGAGATTATGTGTTGTGTATTTGGATAATTTTTTGATCGTTCTCCAGTAGGTTCGTCCCTTCTGATCCTCTATTTCTTTGCATGCTTCTAAATATTTGTGGGACCTGTATGTTGAAATGAGTTTGTGGATGTCCTTATTAAGGTTGTTGTATTTTACTTTCAAATTGGAGTCATTATTAATTTGGAATTCACGATATAGTTGTTTTTTCATTCTCACCAACTTGAGAATATATGGGGGTAGTGTTTGACTGTAATATTTTTTCTTTGAAGTGGGAGTTTGTTTTATTACTGCATTTGAAAGGGCGTTTTGGAAGAATGTTATATATTCTGTATCGATTTCATTTTCTGGGTCTATCATTTCCAAAATCTGTTTATTCACTTCTTCAATGTTGCATTTTTCAAATATGTACCTTGTTTCTTGCGGGTATCTTATTGGATTTCTGTTGGTATCTATTGTGAATTCAATTGTAAGGTGGTCAGATCCTAGGTCAGGGTTAAGGTTTATGTTCTGGATGTTGTGCCTTATATTTCTTGTACATAATATGATATCAGGTGTAGAATCTGGGTTGTTTTCCATTATGAATGACGGTGGGGTATCAATCCTGGTGAAGTCAGAGTTCCTAAGGAAGTTGCGAAGTTGGGTTTTTCTTCGGGTGTTCATGTTGAAATCTCCCAAAATTATGCTATATTTGTACTGAGATGCTTTTACAAATAAATTTTCTTCAATTAGTCTGCTAGAGTGATGCATGTATACCAGGAATATATGAAGCTTATCATTTTTGAAGGGTATGGTGAAGTGCAGGACGTCATTCCATGGGTTGTTAAAATGGGGAGGGTTGCATTTTCCGATTTGAACTATTTTTTCAGCCAGCACCATTGTTCCTCCGCGGACGTTCTGATTTAGTATAGTTCCATGCTTGCATATTGTTCTCCAGTCCTTGTAGCCGAAAATGTTTTTCTCATTTGTTTTGGTTTCTACAAACATCGCACAATTTATTTTGTTTTCTTGTATGTAGTGACGTATAAGTTCTTTTTTGTTATTCACACTGTTTATATTACAATATATTATCTTGAACATCAATAGTTCTGTGAAGTTGTGTTCCTTCTGATGGTTCAGTGTCGATTGTTCTGGGTTCTTTTTCCATATCGAACATTAGCACATAGAGCCTGTTTCCCACAAAAGTTGGTATAGTGTTTATTCGATAGGTTTCCATGAATCGTTTTTGCAGTTTTTGTATGAGCAATTGTCTATCCGTATTCTTTGGCTTGTTGATTTTATTAATGTATGTTTCAATGATGTAGTCGTGTATTGTTATGCTTTGGTGAATTCTACTTGTTTCAGTTTTGTCTTTGTCAATTTCAGCTGTTTTTTTGTTTATTGATCGAATCTTCACATTAGGTATTCCTTCTATAGGTTTGAGTGGTCTTTTTGGACACTTTGTTGACCAAGGCACATGTTCTGTAGAGTTACATGCTGTACATTTTTGTGGAAGGTTTGTATCACACTGTGTATCTCTATGGTTGCCTCCACATTTGCTGCACTTAATAGGTTCTTTGCAGTCTTCGGTTTTATGTGTGAATTGTGAACATTTTGTGCAAGGTATCGGAATAGGGTCTGGTGGATGACTCGGATTTGCGGTGTAGTGTCTACATTTGTAATAAATTCCTTCGTTTATTAGCCTTTCATAAGATGCGATATCTCCTGTTATAATTCTAACGAAAGGTGATGCTCTGTTTGTTTTCTTGGAGATAATCCGTTTACAGTATCGGTGGTTAATTTGGTTTTTGTTCAGAACCATAGCGATTTCTTGTTCTTCTATTTCTATCTCCACGAACGAGATGACAGCGGAGTAAGATTCAGTTGATCTTTTAGTTGGGTCGAATGTTTTATTTTCTGTTGTCTCAGAGAAATTCAATATCATTTTTTCTTTTTTTAAAGTTTCTATTTATTATTGAAACATACAAACATAATGAGAAAACCTTACCTGAAATAAAGAAACGACATTTTATGCTATTAATTACAATTATCTTCCAAAAATAAGTTTATCTGACAATCTCTTGAAATATGTAATTGACAAACAATAAACGAATACTATAATAATAATAATAATAATAATAATAGAGCTTTATTTCCAAAATTGTGTGTTTGTGGTGTACACAGCATAACAAAATAGAAATACGTCAACAAAACAAAAACTAAAATATATTCACTTTAACCCAAAACAATTAAGCATGTGTCCCGCAATATTCTAGAAATTCCATCAGGCTGTAAGGCTCACATCCCAAAATAAATGAATATACAGCATTTTTAAATTTTTTTTCTATAGATATATCTCTGAGATACTTCGGTAGAGAATTGTAGAATCGCAGACACATGTAAGTTGTGTTACGTTCTGTTAGTGTAAGTCTGTGATGTGGATATATATAAGGCATGATCCGCCTTGTGTTATTATTATTTTGAAATTTTTCAAAGTACTGAGGATATTGAAAAACAAAACATACACATTTAAAAATATACAACCCATTTACCGTTAAGATATTATGGGTCCTAAAATGACCCCTGCAGGATTTCCGAAAACCGATATCAAACATTCTTCTGACAACTAGTTTCTGTGTTACAAACAGAGACCCGATACAAGTACAACCACCCCATATCTCAATACCATAAGCCAATAATGATTGAAAACTAGCAAAGTAAACAGTCCTCAAAACCTCAATACTCACTGTGCATTTCAGCACATGTATAGTGTAGCTAACAGAAAGCAACTTTTTATTAAGATTTGCTATATGATCTCGCCATTTCAAATGGCGAGATCATATAGCAACGTACAACAGAGTAACGCGATTTCTAAAAGGAAAAAGGTAATTTTTCTTTTACATCACCCCTCCTGGGGAAGAAAATATTCGCAAGAAATAAATATACTTCAAAGGTAAAGACGGACTCCCACTACTCGTATAATTTGGCAAGTAAGCAATTATTTGCGTACTTGGCAACTTTGGCAAGTAGATGAAGTTTCGAATTTGAATGTCAAGATTGACAAGTATTGGCCACTCCCACTACATGCCAAATATAGGCAAGTGGCAAATAATTGCCAAATACACGAGTAGTGGGATTCCGGCTTTACCGGATACTATCATATTAGAAGATAATAATAATAATAATAATAATAATAATACTTTATTTGAATTGTACAACAATCAAGTCCAAATAAACAAACAAATATCTTAGCTTCCTACAGTAGAATAAAAATCTTCAAAGCTGTAGGGAGGATTTTGGATAAGATGACCTCTGAGGGTTTTTTTCATTGCTTTCTTGTCTAGGCCTTTCCAGTCTCCTGGCAGCCTGTTGTAGAGCGCGGCACCGAGAGTTCGTCTGGAGTTGACCTGCAGCCTTGTTCTTGCGATATTCAAATTGTTGTTGGTTCTAAGGTTATATGGTTGAGTATCGGATCTTGTGTTGAACTGCTCGGGGTGGTTGAATACCTCAAGTATATTTTTTATGATCACTTCCGCTGTTATGGTGAGTATTTTGTTCCTTACAAACAGAGGTTTGCAGTGAGTTCTTTGGTCAGCTCCTTCCAGGGCTCTGACAGCTGCCTTCTGTGCAATTAGAACTTCCTGTCTGTGAGCGGAGGTTCCCCATATTTCCAGACCATACAGTATTCTTGAGTGGAATAGTGCATGATAAGCCTGCAATGCCGCTCTCTGAGTGATGATTTGCCGAATTCGACGTATTGCATATATGGCACTGTAGAGTTTACTTCTCAGGTTGAGAGTATGCTCAGCCCACAGTAGTTTGCTGTCAATGTAGATACCCAGAAATTTAGCTGAGGTAGATGGTATTTTCCTGGAGGTAGTGAAAAGGACTGTTTGGGATTTTTCTATGTTTACAAATAATTTGTTGGCATTGAACCAGTTTATCGCGAGTTCTTCAGCCTCCTCCGTCCTCACCCTCAAGGTTTCTAGACTTGCGTCTCTGATCGCTAGTGTTGTGTCATCAGCATACATGACTGTGTGGCATTGTACATTGTTTGGTAGATCGTTGACATATAGTATGAACAAGAGGGGGCCGAGTATTGAGCCTTGGGGGACACCCTGCTCGACTCCCAAAATAGAACTTGTTTGACCATTTTGAGTTACCATTTGCTTTCTGTCAGTTAAGTAAGAGCGAAAAAGGTCCAGAGCGACACCTCGCACTCCGTAATATTCGAGTTTTTCCAGACATATTCCGTGGTGCATACAGTCAAATGCTTTTGATAGATCTAAGAATTTGGCAGATGTTGTTAGGCGTTCTTCAAATCCGTCTGAGATGAAATTGCATAGTGACTTAATTCCATGAATAGTTGACTTATTTTTCCTGAAACCATATTGATGTTCAGAGATGTATTCATTTTTTGTCATAAATGATTCAAGTTGGTCAACCATCACAGTCTCGAGTAGTTTTGAGAATATCGGCAGAGCTGCTATAGGTCTGTAGTTGTCAGGATCTTCTACATTTCCCTTCTTGAATATGGGGCATATCTTGGCAATTTTCATCCTTTCTGGGAATATTCCTTGTTCTAGACATGAGTTGACCAAGTGAGTCAATGGGCTTGTAATTTCATAAGCCACTAATTTCACTATTTGAGCGTTAATGCCATATATGTCCATTGTTGTTTTATTTTTGAGTCTATTAGTGTACGTCAACATTTCATATTCATTAATTGCCCTCAAGTACATAGAGCTTGATGTTTTGATTGTAGTTTGCCTCAGGTAGTCACAGGGGTTTATAGCTGAGGTACCAATTTTCTCAGTTATGTTAGGACCAACATCTGCAAAAAAAATATTGAAATTGTCAGCGGTGATGTGGTTTTCTGGTTTTTTTCTGCTGGATCTTCCTGTTTCGGTGTTTATTATTTGCCATGTTATCTTCTGTTTATTATCAGCGTTGTAAATTCGATGCTCATTGGTATGTTTCCTATGTTTGAGTGCAGTTTCAAGATACAGCTTTTTGTATTCACAGAATTTTCTATATGTATTGTCATTTCGATTTAATTCATATACTTCTCGAATCAGATCTAAAGTTTCTTTCATATGTTCTAGTTCTTGTGTCGGCTTGTTTCTTTTTTGGCTATTATTATTTACCATGGGGAGGTGCTTGTCGAGATAAAGACAGAAGGTGCTCAGGAACACGCTGAATTTTTCATTAGCATTTCCTACACTGTATACTCGGTCCCAGCTCTCATCTTTCAGGTCTTCTTTTAAGTTTTCTAACCTTTGTGGTGTAATAATTCTTTTCTTTGGAATAGTTGTTTTTTGAGCCTGATATTTCACCTCTATTGTTTGTGCCATTTGATGATCAGATAAGTTGGCTTTGTAGGTATTTGATTGGGAGTCTGTGATGTTGGTGAAGATATTATCTATGCAGGTTCTCGTACCATTATAATGTTCTCGAGTGTAGGTAAATATTGTTTTTAGAAGTCCAAAGCTTTTTAGGGTGTTTTCAATTTCTGATGATTGTTTATTATAAGTATTGAAATCGGTGTTGAAGTCTCCCACCAGTATTATGTCTATATTTGTGTTGAATTTGAGGTAGATAAATTCCATTAGTTCTGTCCAGAATTGTGAAAAATCGTCAGGTATCTTAGGGCTGTAATAAGTTATAATTATGATATTCTGAAGTTTCAAGTAAATAGCACATAATTCATGCATCATTTCTTTGGACATCCCCAGGATCTCCTTGATTTCAACATATTCCATGTTTTTGTTGATATAAATGCAAACGCCTCCATGTTGGTGACATGTTCTTGTAAAGCAGGTAGCTTTCACTTTATTGGTCAGATGATACAGATCCGTGTTAAATGTATTCAACCAGTGTTCACTAAGACAAAGAATATCAATTTTCTGGGAGTCTATTACATTATTTAGAGCCTCTGATTTATTGGAGAGACCCTGTATATTCAGATGCATTATTTTGATTGACATACTCTTTTTGGAGTCTGTATGATCTTTCTGAATGGTTTTGGGTTGGTCAGGAATTATGTGAATTGATTGTCTGTTGGGTTGTCTAAAAAATGCTGGCCGATTCTGAAGTTGAAACGTGAGAAGGCAATACCAACTGGCCAAAATTTGGTCTCATAAATTTTTTCCTTATGTTGACATTCAACTCCCAGTAAGAAGCATTTATTGTCCTTTGTTGGTTTTCTTGGTTGGAGCTCTTTAACTGATATCGTTGATATGTCAGCTCCGAGCCTATCTCCTGCGTACTTTTGAATTGTTGTGGCTTCTGCTGTATCCCGAATCCTAGAAAGAAAGAGCCAAATTTTCTTCTCCTTGGGACTTTTCTGAGATCTGCTCCGGAAACCGTCATAGAGGTCCTCGGTTACAGCGCCTTCCCCTAAGTTGAATTTTCGTCTACTCCTTCTGGACTTCGCCATAGTGAAGTCGTCGTTTTTGTTTGGGACTTTATTCTCCTTGTTGATGTCCGACTGCAGATTTATCAAGTTTTCCATTTGCTTTCTTTGCATTTCAGTATGAATTGCAGACGATAACATTTGCTTGGTGACCATTTGATTATTAGTGTTTGTGTTTTTGATGTTCGTCTTGGGATTGGGGTTATGTCTGGACTTGGGACTATTGGTGGTCGTCTCCTCATGACGTATTTCAACCGGTAGTTCACCTGAACCAGTGGCAGTTGGTTTGCTCGTTGACGTTGACATCTCTGGTTTTGAGGTATTTGACATATTTGACCCTGCGTGTAAGTGGTCAGTATTTTGAATGTTTTGATCTGGAGTATGATAAGATTCTTGTTTGGATCCGCTAGATATCACCTGGTTTTGGAGTTTTTTGTCGACTCTTCCTTCAAGGACTTTCACCTTTTCTTTCAGCAAGTTGTTATTTTCAATCAATATATGATTTTTTTCTTGGACTTCTCTGAGCATCTCTTTCAGGTATTTATTTTCAACGTCCAATATTCCAATGTCTCCGTCTGCAGCAACACCGTCGCAGCACGTTAGCGTTTCACCCATCAGTTTTACATTTTTCATGCGTTTTGCACAGCTCTTGTGATAAAATGCAAAACAATTTTTGCAAACGTGGTATCTGCATGATTTATTGCAGCATTTAAAAGTTTTCGCACTCGCGTTTTCACTATTTTCATCTTGATTAGATACCTCGCTATCGGATTCGTGTACGTCGTCTCGCGCCATCTTGACTCTATAAATGTGAATGAATCGGAGGAAATTGTCTAACACAGGAAATTGTCTCAATTGTGTAAAAATTTAGTTCCGTTCTCAAATAAATATTTACGTTTACGCGGAGTATTGTCTAAAGGAGAATATTTCAAATATCGATATTCAAGAAGATAAATAATTCAATTTAACTTACGTGTGTGTCTATTTCCAGAGTGAATCATAAATATGGAATGAATCGTTACATTGAAATTTCAATTCAAGTAGTAGGTTTCCAAAAACATTTAAAATACAAAGGGTTTTCTAGAATCAAGATCTCAATTCAAAACATCTTCATCAATTCTGCTGGTTCTGATAGCTCAAGTATAATGGAATGTAGAATTTTCTTTCTGAAAAAAAAAAAACATGGAATATATTATACATTTGCCATACATACATTTGTGAGAGAAATTTTGATTAACAGAGGCTTTATCATTCATGAAAATTTTCAATTAGATAGCGCAGAAATTTCAGTCAAGGCATTATCTAATTGATAGTAATTTATCAGAAGTTAATAAAGGAATGTATTCAATACTGAAAGTGAATTGGTAGTTATGAATGGTAAACCAGTACATTTCCATTTAAAAACAGATTATATTCCTTTTTCAATATATGTCCTAGAAAAGGTAAAGGATGAACTTGAGTGTAATTAAACCAAACCGACGATGAATTTCAGTCATAATTTGAATAATTATTAGTTAAAACATTCAAAAAATTCCGATTATTCCCAGCAGTATACCCGAAAATTCAGATTTTGTGATTTTTGTGAGTCCATTGGTAGTGGTTCAAAAATCTAATGGAGATATAAGAATTTGTGTGGATTACAAAAACTTAATTCATCCAGAGACCAGACCATTCATCCTTTTAAATAGCAGTGGGAAGGCTGTATTTAACAAAAAATAGCAAAATTCTGGATATTGGCAATTACCTCTAGATGAAGAAAGTCAAAAACTCACAACATTTTTAACATCGATCCCAATTCTTAAGGGGTCGATTCCAATTCTTAAGGGGTCGATTCCAATTCTTAAGGGGTCGATTCCAATTCTTAAGGGCTCGATTCCAATTCTTAAGGGGTCGATTCCAATTCTTAAGGGGTTGATAAGTTCTGGTGCCGAATACTGCAGGCAGACGTGAAGCTGCCCTCCAAAATAAAATATTGAGAAGGTAAGTAGACGATATAATATTTTTTGAAAAAAGTTTCAGATCACAATGTAATCACAATGTATTGAAAGTTATTAGAACGATGGGAATAACTTTAAATGTAGAGAAATTTCTGTTGCAAATTCCATATGTGGGTTTCATTTTGAAAAAGCAGACCCAAAATTTCCTTTTTTCCATTTCTTATAATTACTGAAAATATATATCATATGGTTTTCCAGTTCTCAGTTCACACGAATGAATTGGCACATAAGAGTATGACTAGAAGAGAGGTCAATACAGAAAAAAACAGATACACGAAATTATTATGAGGATTGGAACTTCTTTGTATACAGGTAACAGCCAAAATGGAATAAGACCACGCAAGAAAATAAAATTATATAGGGTGTTCCAATACCAACTTTCTTATTTCAAATCCAACTGTATATTATTTTTTTTAGGATTCTTCAAAAAGTTCTAAATTCATGTACAATGTTTTCAGATCTTTACATTAGACTTTTTTTAGTGGGGATATGTCAAAAGTATTGTATATCTACGAGACGACTTAAAAAACCGAATCACGCTTGCGATTAGATAGTTGAGTAAAGTTAGAAGACAATTCTACACCAGATTAGCATGTTGCCAAGACCTACTTTCCTACATTGACATTAATGTTTTTTAATGTTTTTTTTTTAATAATTAAGAAATAATCAGTATTACTTATTAGGTTTCAAGTGTAATGTACCGAATTAATTTGTGAAATAAAATAATTTTTATTTAAAACGTTGAGTTTTGCAATAAATCTGAAAACACTCAATACTTTAATACTTCCGAAAATAGTTAAAGATAGGTCTGAAGAATCCAAAAAATAAATAATACACAGGGGATGCATTTGAAATAAGAAAGTTGGTATTGGCACAAGTCGCATGGAACACCCTATATAATATTATTTTCTAGAAAAATATGCTTTATTGAAAGCAAAACAAGTCAGAATGCAGAATATGAATGGATTAGAAAAAAGAGAAGCAGAAAGATATGATATTTTTGAAGAAGATAAATTGATTCCGATATTACGGTTCTTTTTCGAAAAAAGTGCATTGGAATGGTACAATACATTGGTATGATCTAACATTAGAAAGTTCATGGGGAAAAATTCATTTGCCAAACTGAATGACCAATTTTTGAAAAACTTTAAAACCCTTTCAATCATCCTTGAAGTTCAAAATGAAAATGATAATGCTTGTCCGAATAAATAACACATTCATAGGTATTATTGTGTAACATGTGTAATCTCACGATTACAGAGTTTTATCGAAATTATTATTCATATATAATTTTCATGTTATGAGGTACATCGATTATTATTATTAGTCAAAATATTGTTATTTAGAGCTCAAAGTTGTTATTTCCGAATACAATAAATTGAGATGAATTTTGGTAAGGATCATTTCTAAATGAAATCCTTCAAGATACGCTTCATTGGTTCTTATGTGGAATATGCTCTGAAGAAAGAACGTGTGTTGCTTCAAACTGATCAAACAAATAAATAAACGTTATTGCCGATTTCTATTCAATATAAGTTGATTAGATCACAGAGTAGTTAACATTGTTATCTATACTGCAATCTGTCTGGTAGATATGGTTTGTACAGAAATAAGAAAGATGGTTTATTAAGTGAGATAAATTTCAATGAAATTTCAAAATATGTCGTCTCAAAAAGTAGATACTGAATAATTTTCGACATCATACTTTGGAGGAAAATAATCTGAAGAGTGGTACACACACACACACACACACACAAAAAAATACAAAATTAGGAGATATTGAAGATGAAATAGAAACATTAATTATAAATATGATAATTTTTCTTTTGATTTGATATTAGGTCTTGATGCTATAAAAAAAAATTATTGATTCATCAATATTAGAAAAAGAATGATAGAAGAGAAAAAAACATTGTCATGTTATGGAATCAATCAGATAGATAACTTTGAAAAATATTTAAACCATCTTTCATTAGATCACTATTACACAACATATTGAAGCAATTCTCTAAAGTCTTTGCGGCTAATAAATATAATATAGGAGCAGTTCGTGAATTTATCTGAAAAAATTATTTAGCAAAAATATTGATCAACAAATAGCTAAGATAATCTTTTATGATCTAATTTAATTACTCCAGTAGCAGCGCTTATAAAATAGAACAGAAATAAAAAAAGATTATGCATAGACTTCAGAGAATTGAACAGAATAGAATAATTATACCAGAATCAAGAATAGAAGATATAGTTATATGGTATTCCGTTTTAGATTTAAATTCTGCTTGGTCAATTCCAGTAAGAGAAAAAGATCGCTATAAAACTGCATTTATCCCTAAAATTCACCAATATTATATAATTATAATGTTTCTCTTCCAATTACATTGACGAACTTCCAAGTTATTTTCTCGAAAAATTAAAATTTTCAAAATTATATCCAACATATAAAACAGATCCTTTCGATTAAAATTAGAATTTTGCGAGGTCAAATTCTTCAAACAAGTACATATAATTCACAAGAGAGAGATTTTCCAATTCCAAAGAACAAAAAAAACATACGTCAGTTCTTAGGTAAAATTAATTTTTATCATTGGATCCATTACATAATTTGTTGTTACAAATAACGTACCATTTAATTGGAATAATATGGGTGTGAGGAGACCTTTCGAGAATTGAAAAATTTTTTATCCTCAAAAAGTAAACATACCTATTTAGAATGCATTCTTTCCAAAATTAATACTAACTGGTTCGATCTTTGAGCTCTAAGTAGCAATAACTTGATAAATTTTTTTTTAATGTGGAAGCCGATAAAAACTGATATAATTGAATGAATACCGTTATCATTTGTATGAAAAAAGTTACATCATTTTTATGTTGATGCTGTAAGCTTTTAAAGTTTGTCAATAATTATTCATTTAGTTTTGAATGTCCGTTAGTTTGTATGTTATTACTTACTACTTACTATTGAAAGAAATAATTAGTTGCGATATCATTTTTCTCACTTCAGTGATACCAAATATCGCCCATTATCTAATTTCACGGTTCAAATTGAAAAATGAACACTTTCACTTCGTCCTAAAATTTAAGGGTTTGAACTGATGTATTCAAGTTTCTTGTTATAGCATACCCCCATTGTTTTATGTTATTTTGCATATGAAGTTTCAGTTCCAAATATTTTTCATTTCGCCATTATATTTAGAGTGTACAACTCTACCATCTGTTCTGTCCATCTGTTTGAACACACTGTACAGTCACAGGTGTGGGTAATTCTTTCACTTCGTCCTAAAATGTAAGAGTTTGAACTGATGTATTCAAGTTTGTTTCTTGTTATAGCATACCTCAAACTGTGTTATTTTGCATATGAAGCTGCATGAATTTTGTCAGTTACATCTTCTTCGAATAAATTTTCAACGATGGTATTGTCAAAATGAATAAATACTGGTGAAGAGCACTTATACTTTTCCTAATAGCTGAAAAAAGTTTTGATTAGCATTGAAATTCGTACAAAAGACATATTCTATACTAACAGTAAACGGTACACATTCTCCTCATTCAGAGTAGCAGTATGTAAATGGATGTAAATTTGGTAGTTCATATTTTAATGTTATTAGCAGACGATGGCTTTTGACTCCAATAAGGAGTCTCTAGTAATTCGAAACTGTATCATATTATCCTGAACGGAAATGAAAAGTATAAATCATTCTTACAATAAAATATTCTTCAATCTTCATGGGTTTCCAATAGATTTAATAACTTTGAAACATTCAATTCACTGAAAAAAGCATCTAATTACATATAGTTTCAATATTTTTTTCAAACATTCTTACTTCTTTCTGTTATTTGTTCACCATACTCCTTGGAAAATTCCAACTGGTCCTTGATTTACTGGTCCTTGATTTTGGCAATTTTTGTTGTTAACATCAAATAAATGGGCATTTGAAATATAGATAATGGACTAGTAACATATTTTGTTGGAAGATTTTCCTGCATCACTTATAGTTAAACTTTTGTGCTTGTGAACATTATTATCATAATTTAAGGAAAGTGGTTTCATACCAACAATTTCCACCCTAAAAAAAAAGAGTCAATTACTAGAGTGTATATAAATTTTTTCCAAATATTTACCTTTCAAATACATCCTCTGGATCATGAAACTGAGATTCCATTTTTTTCAATGTAGCACTTTTTTTCTACCTTGTACGATCCATGCTTTGTGCTTTTTGAAATGCAAGTTTTAATAAAATAACTCCTAGTTTCATCCTTTCATCTTTTGAAACTTAAAAATACTCCAGAAGAAACCAGCATCATAACCATAGAAATACCAACGATCATAACCTAATAATTTAATTAGGCATTCTAATGACCTGTCAAAACAAATTCTCAATATGGCGGCTGAGGGCAAACCATAGAACTCATAATACATGTACCTTAGAATATAGAATCATTATTTTATATTCTATGACATGTACTATAAGTTCTATGGGGCAAACAACGACTTATGCTTATGACATTTCAGAAAGTTGTTTGTCTATGGTTTGCCCTCAGCAGACGCCATTTTAGGTCACGTGATTTAGAATGCCTAATTGGGGTTAGTTTTAAGAATCACAGATAATTCATCATAGATAAATCAATGATTAATGGATAAGGTTCATGAGAATCTATGGTTGGTGGCTGTCATGACCGTAAATGAAATCTGCAGATTTCTTCAAATGAGTTGAAAAACTGTCTCAATCATCCATGAATAACATTTTTCTGTATATCAGAAAATGATTTCCTGAAATCTGGAATTGTTTCGCACTATTGCAGGACCCTGTATATTAAATGTTGTTTACAGAATTTTACAATTGGTGCGCTGAAGTTAGATTCCTGTAATTATATCGAGTATTTCGAAAGTAACCGATAATTATCATTACAGTGACCAGGAAAAGCTCCATCTATGATCTGGACAGTTGATTGGACAAATTACAGATACCATTGAGATTCCATAAATTATGATGAAGTGGCTTTCATCTCTCCCAAACAGAGGTCACCACAGTTAAAAAAAGATTAAAAAAGCGTTCATCAGAAAAGTCGTCTCTACTAAGATTTACACTTGTTGAGACCAATGGCAAATAATAAATAAATAAAGATAAATAATGTTCTATGTTCTGTGAACAGCTGTGAATACTGCTACAATACTGCTGTAAGTAAAAAAAAAAAATTCACTCACCTTTTTCTGTGTAAGTTTTCTGTCAAGGTTAACCTAACCTATATTATATTTCTTCGTTATAAAATAAAGTTAAGTGTTATAAAAGTTATTTTAGTTTCTTTATCAAGAAAACTGTGAGATATCATCAGGTTATGGGCCCAGTCAAACAAAAGCCGTTTTTTGTTTTATAAAAATCAAGAATCAAGTCTCCTAACAGAGACACGTGGCTTCCCATTCCAAGAAAGAGGAATCAAATCAAGTCTTCTAACAGAGACACGTGGCTTCCCATTCTGAGGTAAAGAAACAAAGAAGAATTAGAAGAAATGGAGCAAAAACTCTCAACTGGCGTAAAATTAAATGGTGCAAATTGGGTAGTATGGAAATTCCAAACTTCTGTGATGCTGAAAGGAGAAGGAGTTTTCGATTTCGTCTCCGGTGAGAAGTTGAAACCAACAAGCGGAGAAAAGGAGACCGCTGCGTGGGATAAAAATGACGCCAAAGCCCAACAACTTATCGTAACAAGGATGGAAGAAGGACCCTTGACGCACATTCTGTCTTGCGGAACCGCATGTGAAATGTGGTCAAAACTGAAATCTGTATATGACAAGGAATCCGTTGTAAGTATACATTTATTGCAACAAAAATTTTTTCTTATGGATTTTCAAGGAGAATCTGTGTCATCATACATATCGAAAATTGAAGAAATCAGAAATAAATTAAAGCAAGCAGGGGAAAAGTTATCAGACAGAATGATAATGACCAAAATATTGATGTCACTTCCTGAGAAGTATAAGCACTTCACGTCCGCTTGGGAATCAGTCCCTGAAGATAAGCAGACACTTGGAGAACTCACATCAAGATTGCTGATAGAAGAGGAACGAGCAATGTCTCACGAAAGTGATACAGCACTGACAACTTCTTTAAACAAATCTAAGGACAGCAGACAGAAAGGGGGTGCCAAAAATACTGCTAAGTGCAACTATTGCAATAAGGTAGGACATTTTGCAAGAAATTGTTTCAAGAAAGGTAAAGCAGACAAAAAATGTACCATCTGCAAGAAAACTGGCCATGAAGCGGAGAACTGTTGGTTCCGGAAAAATAATGAAGATAGAAGGAAGGATAAACCAATGTCAAATGCATTTATTGGATGTTCTGGTACCATAGAAGTCGATGATTGGTGTATGGATACAGGTGCAACTGAGCATATGTGTTGGAACAGGAAACTGTTCAATACCATCGATAAAGTGAAGAAAGAAAGAAAAGTGAAAATTGGGGATGGAAACCTTTTAAATGTTGAAGGTTGTGGAACAGTGAGTTTGTGGGCATCAAATGGAGAACAAAATATAAGAACCACACTGTCAAATGTCCTCTACGTTCCAAAACTTAAATTCAACCTTTTCTCAGTTGGCTGTGCTCTGGATAAAGGTTTCAACATGGTATCGGACAAGAAGAAATGTGAAATAATAGATGCTAAAGGACAGGTACGTGCCATTGCATATAGACATAACAAACTTTTTAAAATGGAGTTCGCTCAAGAAAATCCCGAGTTGTCCGTAGATCAAATGTCCCATACAAGTGACAGCGAGGGATATTATGACCGTAGTCCTGATGTATCATGTGTTGTCAAAACTGTTAAAACTTTGAGTAAGTGGCACAACGTTCTGGCACATCAAAATATTCAATATATAAAACAATTATTAAAGTCCAAAAATATTAGTTTCACCGACGATGAAAAAGACTTTGTGTGCTTGAAATGTCTTTCAGGTAAACAACATCGTATGCCTCATCCCCTTAGTAATTCTAGGGCCTCTAAGACTTTGGAATTGGTCCATGCCGATGTATGTGGTCCAATGGAAACTTCGTCAATTGGAGGTGCCAGATATTTTTTGGTATTTAAAGATGATTTGACTTGTTATAGGACTGTGTATTTCATGAAGAATAAGTCTGAAGTAAAAACATTATTATCAAAATTTATCTCTATGGCAGAAAGAGAGACAAACAACAAAATGAAGGTGTTGAGAACAGACAATGGCCTGGAATTCATAAATAAGGAAATAACAGAGTTATTGGAAAAGCAGGGCATCCAACATCAAAGATCCGTACCTTACACTCCCCAACAAAATGGAAGAGCGGAACGAGAAATGAGAATTCTTGTAGAAGCAGCTCGATCTATGATAAATGGAAAAGAGAAGAAGTTTTGGGCAGAAGCAGTCAATACTGCAGCCTATATAATAAATCGAACTGGAAAAAGCTCTGTCAAGAACAAAACGCCCTATGAAGTATGGTCTGGTAAGAAGATCAATTTTGAAATATTTCAAGATTTTGGTTTAAGGGTATCGGTTCATATTCCAAAAGAAAAACGACTGAAATGGGATCCTAAAAACAAAATAGGTGTATTCACTGGGTATTGTGATGAAACAAAAGGTTTTAGAATCTTTTTTGAAGAAGAAAATAAAGTAGAATTCCATAGGGATGTCATATTTTTACCCGAGAAGGCACAGGATCAAGAAAATGAATCAAGAGAAGAAGAGTGCATAGTTCTTTCAGAAAATCGTGAAGAAGAATCTGAGACCGAAGAGGAAATATCTGCAGAAAATGAAGGTAACTCTAATTCAGATATTTCTCAACTTGAACAAGTTCCAGGTGAAATACCAAGATACAATCTGAGAGAAAATAGGAGACCACCACGAAGACTCGAGGACTATGAACTTTACATGGACGATACGTTATTGGCATGCATTTTGGATGAAGATGATCCAGTCTCGTACGATGAAGCTATGTCGAGCGAGAACAAAGCAAAATGGACAGAAGCCATCGAAAGTGAGATCAAAGCTCTTGAAGAAAATGATACATGGATAGTGGAGAAGAATCCCAACAACGCTGAAGTGATAGACTCCAAATGGGTATTCAAAAGAAAAAAGGATGAAGCAGGAAATATATCAAAATTCAAAGCCAGGCTTGTCGCTAGAGGTTTCAAACAGAGTGAGTGTATTTCAGACATTTATTCACCTGTAGCAAAATTACCTTCAGTGAGATTTTTCTTCAGTGTTTGTAACTATTTAAAAATACCCATTTATCAAATGGATGTGTGTAGTGCTTTTCTTAATGGTAATATTAAGGGAAACGTTTATATTTCTCTACCTAAAGGTTTTGAACAGAAAGAGGGAACCATTTGCAAATTAAGAAAATCATTGTATGGTTTGAAAACTTCACCCAAAAGTTGGAATGAAAAATTCCATAGTGTTATGATGTCATTATCATTTTTAAGATCTGAAAATGAATATTGTTTGTATACCAAAGCCACAAATTCATATAAAATTTTTATTTTGCTGTATGTTGATGATGTTCTGATTGCTGGAACAAAAGAATTTGAAGTCACAAATATAAAAAAATTGCTCTGTCAAAATTTCAAAATGCTTGATATGGGGAAAATTCATAGATTTTTAGGCATGATTGTGAAACAGGATATTCAAGGAAATCAAATAATAATAAATCAAACCCATTATTTGAAAAATGTATTGGATAAATATAAAATGTTTGATTGTAATCCTTCCAAAACGCCAATGGAAGTGAATTTTAATCATGAAATTTTAAAAAGAGACAAATCTGAAAGTTTGGAGTTAGAGCAAAGATGTAGATCTGTAATAGGTTCAATCATGTATTCGATGCTCTGCACAAGACCTGATCTATGCATATCTATTAGCATCTTAAGCAGATATCAAACTTGTGCTAGTCAAGATCTGTGGCAAGCTCTAAAAAGAGTATTAAGATATATAAAGGGAACACTTCATTTAAGTTTTGTTTTTAAATGTGAAGATATTGATAATATTATTGTAGGATATGCAGACGCAGATTGGGCTGGTGACAGGACAGACCGTAAATCGACAACAGGTTATATATTCAAATTATTTGGAAATCCCATTTCTTGGAGATCTCAAAAACAATCTACTGTTGCCCTGTCATCAACCGAAGCTGAGTACATAGCTTTGAGTCAGTCAGTTAGCGAAGCATGTTGGCTTCGATATTTGTTGCATGATTTTGGAATTTTTGATCGATATGTATGTGTTATGATTTTTGAAGATAATCAGTCGGCTATAAAGGTTAGCAAAAATCCTGAATTTCATAAAAGACTGAAGCATGTTGACATAAAGGTTCATTTTATTCGTGACAAAATCAAGAAAAATATTGTTAATATTGAGTATATAAATACAAGCGATCAAATCGCAGACATATTTACTAAGCCTGTAGGCTCAACTCTGTTCGAAAAATTTTGTTGTAGTTTAGGTCTTGAAAGGTTTAATTATGTTAGTTAATTTACCATTGAGGGGGTGTGTTGAGACCAATGGCAAATAATAAATAAATAAAGATAAATAATGTTCTATGTTCTGTGAACAGCTGTGAATACTGCTACAATACTGCTGTAAGTAAAAAAAAAAAATTCACTCACCTTTTTCTGTGTAAGTTTTCTGTCAAGGTTAACCTAACCTATATTATATTTCTTCGTTATAAAATAAAGTTAAGTGTTATAAAAGTTATTTTAGTTTCTTTATCAAGAAAACTGTGAGATATCATCAACACTAAATTCATCACCAAGAGACTACTTGGAAGGCATTTTTAAATTTCATTTTTTTAATTTTCATTGCAGTATCTACAGTGTCTCAAGTTCGTTTCTGGAGAACTAGACATATTTGAAATCTGAAAATTGGGATTATGATATTGTTCGAAATTCTCTACAGTCGAAGCCTCGAAGCCCAAAAACGGTTATACAGGGAGTGAAAATAAATACGAAAAAATTTTGATGATTTATCTTCTATGCTCACAGAATATCCTTATGAATCAGAATCCAACACAATTATAAAAAATAGGGTTCTAATTTGAAAAACAGAAGTTATGACCAATTTAAGATCACAATTTTCAACACAAAAATTGAAATTTTGATATTTTTGAAATCCAAAAGATACATGACCTTTTCACATCCTTCGATGTTGTAAAAACGTATTACGCTCAGGATATTTAAAATAAGAATAATGAACATATTACTGACTGAACATATTGACTTTTTTTTGGATATTTTGAAAACTATTCGATTTAATACAATGGTTTTAACAGAAATGTATTCACTATTGAATACATTTCGATCATACCAGGAATGGAAAACTTTTTTTTCGTCGAATTTTGGGCTTCGAACAATATCAACAATATCAGATATCATAATCAAATATGTCTGGTTCTCCAGAAACGTCTAATAGGCACTCGAACTTGAGACACTGTATAATCATCTACAAATAAAAAGCAACTGAATTCCTTATTATATAAATATACTTTTTTGAAAATATCTTTCATTATCTACGTTCACTACCATAGTCCCAAAAATAAATCAGAATTACTAGAAAAATTTGAAGACATGCCAGCAGGACTCAAAAGGAAACCTCATCCATCAAACATGAGGACACAAATTTTAATTCCAATTTCTCTCTGGCTGTTAGAAATTTGAGCTGATCCACATTTACATCCACTGACAACTTTTACTAAAAACCTTAGATAAATACCTGTAACCCTTACCTTGTAAACAGAAAGAGCTAAAATTTTATCGTTAATCTTAAAACGACTTTAGATTTCTTATCTTATCCTTACAAAAAGATTGTGTGCTCATTTGGAAGTTTTCTCTGCATTTCAGATTCCCTTGAATTTCTTCTTGTTAACCTGCAAAAATGGAGATTAGTAAGGAATATAAATACCTGAAAAAATGTAGATTGTGTGCTCATCGTTGTCTTCTCAAATAATTTGATATGTTTTAATAACAATTCATTAAAAATCACCGATTCATTCAACTTCCACTTAAAATTTGCAAAATCCCCTCACGGCAGGGCGCACCCCCTGCCCATAAGGGGGGGGGGGACAGCACCCCCAGAAATTATGCAATCGTCATCAACACAATACTAAGCATGATCTATCTAGATGTGAATTGAATAATTATTTATGTTCTAGCCCATTAGCAATTTTTTTATCCACAAAAAGTAAACATACCTATGATGCTTATTTAACCAAAAAATGAATAAATGAAGAGCCCTTATACTTTTCCTAATAGCTGAAAAAAGTTTTGATTAGCATTGAAATTCGTACAAAAGACATATTGTATACTAACGTTAAACGGTACACATTCTCCTCATTCAGAGTAGCAGTATAATAATGTAAATTTGGTACTTCATATTTTAATGTTATTAGCAGACGATGGCTTCTGACTCCAATAAGGAGTCTCTAGTAATTCGAAACTGTATCAAATTATCCTCCTGAACGGAAATGAAAAGTATAAATCCTTCTTACAATAAAATGTTTTTCAAGAAAAGTATAAATCATTCTTACAATAAAATGTTTTTCAATCTTCATGGGTTTCTAATAGATTTAATAACTTTGAAACATTCATTTTGAAACTGAAAAAGCATCTAATTACATATAGTTTCAATATTTTTTTCAAACATTCTTACTTCTTTCTGTTATTTGTTCACCATACTCCTTGGAAAATTCCAACTGGTCCTTGATTTCAGGCAATTTTTGTTGTTAACATCAAATAAATGGGCATTTGAAATATAGATAATGGACTAGTAACATATTTTGTTGGAAGATTTTCCTGCATCACTTATAGTTAAACTTTTGTGCTTGTGAACATTATTATCATAATTTAAGGAAAGTGGTTTCATACCAACAATTTCCACCCTAAAAAAAAAGAGTCAATTACTAGAGTGTATATAAATTTTTTCCAAATATTTGCCTTTCAATCATTGACGTAGAATATATTCTACATCAATGCTTTCAATACATCCTCTGGATCATGAAACTGAGATTCCATTTTTTTCAAGAACTTTTTCAGTGTAGCACTTTTTTTCTACCTTGTACGATCCATGCTTTGTGCTTTTTGAAAGGCAAGTTTTAATAAAATAACTCCTAGTTTCATCCTTTCATCTTTTGAAACTTAAAAATACTCCAGAAGAAACCAGCATCATAACCTAATAATTTAATTGGGGTTAGTTTTAAGAATCACAGATAATTCATCATAGATAAATCAATGATTAATGGATAAGGTTCATGAGAATCTATGGTTGGTGGCTGTCATGACCGTAAATGAAATCTGCAGATTTCTTCAAATGAGTTGAAAAACTGTCTCAATCATCCATGAATAACATTTTTCTGTATATCAGAAAATGATTTCCTGAAATCTGGAATAGTTTCGCACTATTGCAGGACCCTGTATATTAAATGTTGTTTACAGAATTTTACAATTGGTGCGCTGAAGTTAGATTCCTGTAATTGTATCGAGTATTTCGAAAGTAACCGATAATTATCATTACAGTGACCAGGAAAAGCTCCATCTATGATCTGGACAGTTGATTGGACAAATTACAGATACCATTGAGATTCCATAAATTATGATGAAGTGGCTTTCTCCTCACCCAACCAGAGGTCACCACAGTTAAAAAAAAGAGTTCATCAAAAAAAGCATGAGGATCAAAATATGGGTCATCTCTACTAAGATTTACACTAAATTCATCACCAAGAGACTACAGAGACTACTTGGAAGGCATTTTTAAATTTCATTTTCATTGCAGTATCTACAGAGTGTCTCAGGTTCGTTTCTGGAAAACTAGACATATTTGAAATCTGAAAATTGGGATTATGATATTGTTCGAAATTCTCTACAGAGCTAAAATATTTTCAAAGTTATTCAGGGAGTGAAAATAAATACGAGATTTATCTTCTATGCTCACAGAATATCCTTATTAATCAGATTCGAAGAATTTGACTCTACGTAGTACATAAATCCAGAAAATCTCAAATAACTCAGAAATTATTGAATTTAGGAGCATGTGAGAAAACTTCATTATTTTTGACCGCAGAATCCAACACAATTATAATTTGAAAAACAGTTATATGACCAATTTAAGATCACAATTTTCAACACAAAAATGGAAATTTTGATATGACCTTTTCACATCCTTCGATGTTGTAAAAACGGTTTACGCTCAGGATATTTAAAATAAGAATAATGAACATATTACTGACTGAACATATTGACTTTTTTTCCAGTTTTTTTTGGATATTTTGAAAACTATTCGATTTAATACAATGGTTTTAACAGAAATGTATTCACTATTTGACTATTGAATACATTTCGATCATACCAGGAATGGAAAACTTTTTTTCGTCGAATTTATTTTCAACACAAAAATTGAAATTTTGATATTTTTGAAATCCAAAAGATAGGTACATGACATTTTCACATCCTTCAATGTTGTAAAAACGTATTACGCTCAGGATATTTAAAATAAGAATAATGAACATATTACTGACTGAACATATTGACTTTTTTTTGGATATTTTGAAAACTATTCGATTTAATACAATGGTTTTAACAGAAATGTATTCACTATTGAATACGTTTCGATCATACCAGGAATGGAAAACTTTTTTTTCGTCGAATTTATTTTCAACACAAAAATTGAAATTTTGATATTTTTGAAATCCAAAAGATAGGTACATGACCTTTTCACATCCTTCAATGTTGTAAAAACGTATTACGCTCAGGATATTTAAAATAAGAATAATGAACATATTACTGACTGAACATATTGACTTTTTTTTGGATATTTTGAAAACTATTCGATTTAATACAATGGTTTTAACAGAAATGTATTCCCTATTGAATACATTTCGATCATACCAGGAATGGAAAACTTTTTTTTCGTCGAATTTATTTTCACTCCCTGTATAACCGTTTTTGGGCTTCGAACAATATCAAATATCATAATCCCAATTCTCAGATTTCAAATATGTCTGGTTCTCCAGAAACGTCTAATAGGCACTGGAACTTGAGACACTGTATAATCATCTACAAAAAGCAACTGAATTGCATTTGTTATATTCCTTATACTTGGAGGATCATATAAGTATACTTCAATATCTTTCATTATCTACGTTCACTACCATAGTCCCAAAAATCAGAATCACTAGAAAAATTTTAAGAAATGACTTAAAAGGAAACCTCTCCAACACACAATTTCAATTCCAATTTCTCTTCTCATAATTAGAAATTTGAGCTGATCCACATTTCAGTGACAATTTTTACTAAAAACCTTAGATAAATACCTGTAACCCTTACCTGCAGAAACAGCTAAACTTTTATCGTTAATCTTATAACGACTTTAGATTTCTTATCCTTACATGTGTGTTTTGAATTTCTTCACTGAAAAAATGTAGATTAGTAAGGAATATAAATAAATACCTGAAGAAATGTATAATCATTAAAATTGGTGAGACTGAGCTCGGTTGAATGATGAATTTTAGACATAGTTTGAATATTTATATGTAAAAACATCAAAAAAATACGATTATTCACAGCAGTTTACCCAAAAATTGAGATTTTGTAACATTAAAATTCGACTCTAGATAATTGAGATTTTGTACTGGTCTAATTTTCACTCGAGACTTTTTGATCTGAGGGACTGTGCTCGGTTGAATGATGAATTTGAGTCATAATTTGAATAATTATTAGTAAAAACATTCAAGAAATTCCGATTATTCCCAGCAGTATACCCAAAAATTCAGATTTTGTAACATTAATATTCGACTCGAGTTTATTCAGATTCTGTATCGGTCTCATTTCCACTCGGGACTTTTTGATCTGTGAGACTAAGCTCGGTTGAATGATGAATTTTAGACATAGTTTGAATAATTATATGTGAAAACATCAAAAAAATCCGATTATTCACAGCAGTTTACCCAAAAATTGAGATTTTGTAACATTAAAATTCGACTCTAGATGATTGAGATTTTATACTGGTCTAATTTTTACTCGAGATTTTTTGATCTGAGGGACTGTGCTCGGTTGAATGATGAATTTTAGTCATAGTTTGAATAATTATAATTGGAAACATAAAAAAAAATCGATTATTCACAGCAGTTTACCCAAAAATTGAGATTTTGTAACATTAAAATTCGACTCTAGATGATTGAGATTTTGTACTGGTCTAATTTTTACTCGAGATTTTTTGATCTGAGGGACTGTGCTCGGTTGAATGATGAATTTTAGTCATAGTTTGAATAATTATAATTGGAAACATAAAAAAAAATCGATTATTCCTAGCAGTTCATCCAAAAATTCAGATTTTCTGATAATATTCGACTCGAGTTTATTCAGATTCTGTATTGGTCTCATTTCCACTCGGGACTTTTTGATCTGTGAGACTGAGCTCGGTTTAATGATGAATTTCAGACATGGTTTGAATAATTATATATGAAAACATCAAAAAAATCCGATTATTCACAGCAGTTTACCCAAAAATTGAGATTTTGTAACATTAAAATTCGACTCTAGATGATTGAGATTTTGTACTGGTCTAATTTTTATTCGAGACTTTTCGATCTGAGGGACTGTGCTCGGTTGAATGATGATTTTTAGTCATAATTCGAATAATTATTAGTGAAAACATTCGAAAAATTCCGATTATTCTCAGCAGTATACCCGAAAATTCAGATTTTGTAGCATTGAAATTCGACTCGAAATTATTTAGATTTTGTATTGGTCTGATTTTCACTCGAGACTTTTTGATCTGAGGGACTGAGCTCGATTGAATGATGAATTTTAGTCATAATTTGAATAATTATAATTGGAAACATCCAAAAAATTCGATTATTTTTAGCAGTTTACCCAAAAATTCAGATTTTGTAACATTAATATTCGACTCGAGTTTATTCAGATTCTGTATCGGTCTCATTTTCACTCGGGACTTTTTGATCTGTGAGACTGAGCTCGGTTGAATGATGAATTTTAGACATAATTTGAATAATTATTAGTGAAAACATTCAAAAAATTCCGATTATTCCCAGCAGTATACCCGAAAATTCAGATTTTGTAGCATTGAAATTCGACTCGAAATTATTTAGATTTTGTATTGGTCTAATTTTCACTCGAGATTTTTTGATCTGAGGGACTGAGCTCGATTGAATGATGAATTTTAGTCATAATTTGAATAATTATTAGTAAAAACATTCAAAAAATTCCGATTATTCCCAGCAGTATACCCAAAAATTCAGATTTTGTAACATTAATATTCGACTCGAGTTTATTCAGATTCTGTATTGGTCTCATTGGTGAGACTGAGCTCGGTTGAATGATGAATTTTAGACATAGTTTGAATATTTATATGTAAAAACATCAAAAAAATCCGATTATTCACAGCAGTTTACCCAAAAATTGAGATTTTGTAACATTAAAATTCGACTCTAGATAATTGAGATATTGTACTGGTCTAATTTTCACTCGAGACTTTTTGATCTGAGGGACTGTGCTCGGTTGAATGATGAATTTTAGTCATAATTTGAATAATTATTAGTAAAAACATTCAAAAAATTCCGATTATTCCCAGCAGTATACCCAAAAATTCAGATTTTGTAACATTAATATTCGACTCGAGTTTATTCAGATTCTGTATCGGTCTCATTTCCACTCGGGACTTTTTGATCTGTGAGACTGAGCTCGGTTGAATGATGAATTTTAGACATAGTTTGAATAATTATATGTGAAAACATCAAAAAAATCCGATTATTCACAGCAGTTTACCCAAAAATTGAGATTTTGTAACATTAAAATTCGACTCTAGATGATTGAGATTTTGTACTGGTCTAATTTTTACTCGAGACTTTTTGATCTGAGGGACTGTGCTCGGTTGAATGATGAATTTTAGTCATAATTCGAATAATTATTAGTGAAAACATTCAAAAAATTCTGATTATTCCCAGCAGTATACCCGAAAATTCAGATTTTGTAGCATTGAAATTCGACTCGAAATTATTTAGATTTTGTATTGGTCTAATTTTCACTCGAGACTTTTTGATCTGGGGGACTGAGCTCGATTGAATGATGAATTTCAGTCATAATTTGAATAATTATTAGTAAAAACATTCAAAAAATTCCGATTGTTCCCAGCAGTATACCCAGAAATTCAGATTTTGTAACATTAATATTCGACTCGAGTTTATTCAGATTGGTCTCATTGGTGAGACTGAGCTCGGTTGAATGATGAATTTTAGACATAGTTTGAATAATTATATGTGAAAACATCAAAAAAATCCGATTATTCACAGCAGTTCACCCAAAAATTGAGATTTTGTAACATTAAAATTCGACTCGAGATGATTGAGATTTTGTACTGGTCTAATTTTCACTCGAGACTTTTTGATCTGAGGGACTGAGCTCGGTTGAATGATGAATTTTAGACATAGTTTGAATATTTATATGTAAAAACATCAAAAAAATCCGATTATTCATAGCAGTTTACCCAAAAATTGAGATTTTGTAACATTAAAATTCGACTCTAGATGATTGAGATTTTGTACTGGTCTAATTTTTACTCGAGACTTTTTGATCTGAGGGACTGTGCTCGGTTGAATGATGAATTTTGGTCATAGTTTGAATAATTATAATTGGAAACATAAAAAAAAATCGATTATTCCTAGCAGTTCATCCAAAAATTCAGATTTTCTGTTAATATTCGACTCGAGTTTATTCAGATTCTGTATTGGTCTCATTTCCACTCGGGACTTTTTGATCTGTGAGACTGAGCTCGGTTGAATGATGAATTTCAGTTATGGTTTGAATAATTATATATGAAAACATCAAAAAAATCCGATTATTCACAGCAGTTTACCCAAAAATTGAGATTTTGTAACATTAAAATTCGACTCTAGATGATTGAGATTTTGTACTGGTCTAATTATTATTCGAGACTTTTCGATCTGAGGGACTGTGCTCGGTTGAATGATGATTTTTAGTCATAATTCGAATAATTATTAGTGAAAACATTCAAAAAATTCCGATTATTCTCAGCAGTATACCCGAAAATTCAGATTTTGTAGCATTGAAATTCGACTCGAAATTATTTAGATTTTGTATTGGTCTGATTTTCACTCGAGACTTTTTGATCTGAGGGACTGAGCTCGATTGAATGATGAATTTTAGTCATAATTTGAATAATTATAATTGGAAACATCAAAAAAATTCGATTATTTTTAGCAGTTTACCCAAAAATTCAGATTTTGTAACATTAATATTCGACTCGAGTTTATTCAGATTCTGTATCGGTCTCATTTTCACTCGGGACTTTTTGATCTGTGAGACTGAGCTCGGTTGAATGATGAATTTTAGACATAATTTGAATAATTATTAGTGAAAACATTCAAAAAATTCCGATTATTCCCAGCAGTATACCCGAAAATTCAGATTTTGTAGCATTGAAATTCGACTCGAAATTATTTAGATTTTGTATTGGTCTAATTTTCACTCGAGATTTTTTGATCTGAGGGACTGAGCTCGATTGAATGATGAATTTTAGTCATAATTTGAATAATTATTAGTAAAAACATTCAAAAAATTCCGATTATTCCCAGCAGTATACCCAAAAATTCAGATTTTGTAACATTAATATTCGACTCGAGTTTATTCAGATTCTGTATTGGAATCATTGGTGAGACTGAGCTCGGTTGAATGATGAATTTTAGACATAGTTTGAATATTTATATGTAAAAACATCAAAAAAATCCGATTATTCACAGCAGTTTACCCAAAAATTGAGATTTTGTAACATTAAAATTCGACTCTAGATAATTGAGATTTTGTACTGGTCTAATTTTCACTCGAGACTTTTTGATCTGAGGGACTGTGCTCGGTTGAATGATGAATTTTAGTCATAATTTGAACAATTATTAGTAAAAACATTCAAAAAATTCCGATTATTCCCAGCAGTATACCCAAAAATTCAGATTTTGTAACATTAATATTCGACTCGAGTTTATTCAGATTCTGTATCGGTCTCATTTCCACTCGGGACTTTTTGATCTGTGAGACTGAGCTCGGTTGAATGATGAATTTTAGACATAGTTTGAATAATTATATGTGAAAACATCAAAAAAATCCGATTATTCACAGCAGTTTACCCAAAAATTGAGATTTTGTAACATTAAAATTCGACTCTAGATGATTGAGATTTTGTACTGGTCTAATTTTTACTCGAGACTTTTTGATCTGAGGGACTGTGCTCGGTTGAATGATGAATTTTAGTCATAATTCGAATAATTATTAGTGAAAACATTCAAAAAATTCCGATTATTCCCAGCAGTATACCCGAAAATTCAGATTTTGTAGCATTGAAATTCGACTCGAAATTATTTAGATTTTGTATTGGTCTAATTTTCACTCGAGACTTTTTGATCTGAGGGACTGAGCTCGATTGAATGATGAATTTTAGTCATAATTTGAATAATTATTAGTAAAAACATTCAAAAAATTCCGATGATTCCCAGCAGTATACCCAAAAATTCAGATTTTGTAACATTAATATTCGACTCGAGTTTATTCAGATTGGTCTCATTGGTGAGACTGAGCTCGGTTGAATGATGAATTATAGACATAGTTTGAATATTTATATGTAAAAACATCAAAAAAATCCGATTATTTACAGCAGTTTACCCAAAAATTGAGATTTTGTAACATTAAAATTCGACTCGAGATGATTGAGATTTTGTACTGGTCTAATTTTCACTCGAGACTTTTTGATCTGAGGGACTGAGCTCGGTTGAATGATGAATTTTAGACATAGTTTGAATATTTATATGTAAAAACATCAAAAAAATCCGATTATTCACAGCAGTTTACCCAAAAATTGAGATTTTGTAACATTAAAATTCGACTCTAGATGATTGAGATTTTGTACTGGTCTAATTTTTACTCGAGACTTTTTGATCTGAGGGACTGTGCTCGGTTGAATGATAAATTTTAGTCATAATTCGAATAATTATTAGTGAAAACATTCAAAAAATTCCGATTATTCTCAGCAGTATACCCGAAAATTCAGATTTTGTAGCATTGAAATTCGACTCGAAATTATTTAGATTTTGTATTGGTCTGATTTTCACTCGAGACTTTTTGATCTGAGGGACTGAGCTCGATTGAATGATGAATTTTAGTCATAATTTGAATAATTATAATTGGAAACATCCAAAAAATTCGATTATTTCTAGCAGTTTACCCAAAAATTCAGATTTTGTAACATTAATATTCGACTCGAGTTTATTCAGATTCTGTATCGGTCTCATTTTCACTCGGGACTTTTTGAACTGTGAGACTGAGCTCGGTTGAATGATGAATTTTAGACATAATTTGAATAATTATTAGTGAAAACATTCAAAAAATTCCGATTATTCCCAGCAGTATACCCGAAAATTCAGATTTTGTAGCATTGAAATTCGACTCGAAATTATTTAGATTTTGTATTGGTCTAATTTTCACTCGAGACTTTTTGATCTGAGGGACTGAGCTCGATTGAATGATGAATTTTAGTCATAATTTGAATGATTATTAGTAAAAACATTCAAAAAATTCCGATTATTCCCAGCGGTATACCCAAAAATTCAGATTTTGTAACATTAATATTCGACACGAGTTTATTCAGATTCTGTATTGGTCTCATTGGTGAGACTGAGCTCGGTTGAATGATGAATTTTAGACATAGTTTGAATATTTATATGTAAAAACATCAAAAAAATCCGATTATTCACAGCAGTTTACCCAAAAATTGAGATTTTGTAACATCAAAATTCGACTCTAGATAATTGAGATTTTGTACTGGTCTAATTTTCACTCGAGACTTTTTGATCTGAGGGACTGTGCTCGGTTGAATGATGAATTTTAGTCATAATTTGAATAATTATTAGTAAAAACATTCAAAAAATTCCGATTATTCCCAGCAGTATACCCAAAAATTCAGATTTTGTAACATTAATATTCGACTCGAGTTTATTCAGATTCTGTATCGGTCTCATTTCCACTCGGGACTTTTTGATCTGTGAGACTAAGCTCGGTTGAATGATGAATTTTAGACATAGTTTGAATAATTATATGTGAAAACATCAAAAAAATCCGATTATTCACAGCAGTTCACCCAAAAATTGAGATTTTGTAACATTAAAATTCGACTCGAGATGATTGAGATTTTGTACTGGTCTAATTTTCACTCGAGACTTTTCGATCTGAGGGACTGAGCTCGGTTGAATGATGAATTTCAGACATAGTTTGAATATTTATATGTAAAAACATCAAAAAAATCCGATTATTCACAGCAGTTTACCCAAAAATTGAGATTTTGTAACATTAAAATTCGACTCTAGATAATTGAGATTTTGTACTGGTCTAATTTTCACTCGAGACTTTTTGATCTGAGGGACTGTGCTCGGTTGAATGATGAATTTTTGTCATAATTTGAATAATTATTAGTAAAAACATTCAAAAAATTCCGATTATTCCCAGCAGTATACCCAAAAATTGAGATTTTGTAACATTAAAAGTCGACTCTAGATAATTGAGATTTTGTACTGGTCTAATTTTCACTCGAGACTTTTTGATCTGAGGGACTGTGCTCGGTTGAATGATGAATTTTGGTCATAATTTGAATAATTATTAGTAAAAACATTCAAAAAATTCCGATTATTCCCAGCAGTATACCCAAAAATTCAGATTTTGTAACATTAATATTCGACTCGAGTTTATTCAGATTGGTCTCATTGGTGAGACTGAGCTCGGTTGAATGATGAATTATAGACATAGTTTGAATATTTATATGTAAAAACATCAAAAAAATCCGATTATTTACAGCAGTTTACCCAAAAATTGAGATTTTGTAACATCAAAATTCGACTCGAGATGATTGAGATTTTGTACTGGTCTAATTTTCACTCGAGACTTTTTGATCTGAGGGACTGAGCTCGGTTGAATGATGAATTTTAGACATAGTTTGAATATTTATATGTAAAAACATCAAAAAAATCCGATTATTCACAGCAGTTTACCCAAAAATTGAGATTTTGTAACATTAAAATTCGACTCTAGATGATTGAGATTTTGTACTGGTCTAATTTTTACTCGAGACTTTTTGATCTGAGGGACTGTGCTCGGTTGAATGATGAATTTTAGTCATAATTCGAATAATTATTAGTGAAAACATTCAAAAAATTCCGATTATTCTCAGCAGTATACCCGAAAATTCAGATTTTGTAGCATTGAAATTCGACTCGAAATTATTTAGATTTTGTATTGGTCTGATTTTCACTCGAGACTTTTTGATCTGAGGGACTGAGCTCGATTGAATGATGAATTTTAGTCATAATTTGAATAATTATAATTGGAAACATCCAAAAAATTCGATTATTTCTAGCAGTTTACCCAAAAATTCAGATTTTGTAACATTAATATTCGACTCGAGTTTATTCAGATTCTGTATCGGTCTCATTTTCACTCGGGACTTTTTGAACTGTGAGACTGAGCTCGGTTGAATGATGAATTTTAGACATAATTTGAATAATTATTAGTGAAAACATTCAAAAAATTCCGATTATTCCCAGCAGTATACCCGAAAATTCAGATTTTGTAGCATTGAAATTCGACTCGAAATTATTTAGATTTTGTATTGGTCTAATTTTCACTCGAGACTTTTTGATCTGAGGGACTGAGCTCGATTGAATGATGAATTTTAGTCATAATTTGAATGATTATTAGTAAAAACATTCAAAAAATTCCGATTATTCCCAGCAGTATACCCAAAAATTCAGATTTTGTAACATTAATATTCGACTCGAGTTTATTCAGATTCTGTATTGGTCTCATTGGTGAGACTGAGCTCGGTTGAATGATGAATTTTAGACATAGTTTGAATATTTATATGTAAAAACATCAAAAAAATCCGATTTTTCACAGCAGTTTACCCAAAAATTGAGATTTTGTAACATCAAAATTCGACTCTAGATAATTGAGATTTTGTACTGGTCTAATTTTCACTCGAGACGTTTTGATCTGAGGGACTGTGCTCGGTTGAATGATGAATTTTAGTCATAATTTGAATAATTATTAGTAAAAACATTCAAAAAATTCCGATTATTCCCAGCAGTATACCCAAAAATTCAGATTTTGTAACATTAATATTCGACTCGAGTTTATTCAGATTCTGTATCGGTCTCATTTCCACTCGGGACTTTTTGATCTGTGAGACTGAGCTCGGTTGAATGATGAATTTTAGACATAGTTTGAATAATTATATGTGAAAACATCAAAAAAATCCGATTATTCACAGCAGTTCACCCAAAAATTGAGATTTTGTAACATTAAAATTCGACTCGAGATGATTGAGATTTTGTACTGGTCTAATTTTCACTCGAGACTTTTCGATCTGAGGGACTGAGCTCGGTTGAATGATGAATTTCAGACATAGTTTGAATATTTATATGTAAAAACATCAAAAAAATCCGATTATTCACAGCAGTTTACCCAAAAATTGAGATTTTGTAACATTAAAATTCGACTCTAGATAATTGAGATTTTGTACTGGTCTAATTTTCACTCGAGACTTTTTGATCTGAGGGACTGTGCTCGGTTGAATGATGAATTTTTGTCATAATTTGAATAATTATTAGTAAAAACATTCAAAAAATTCCGATTATTCCCAGCAGTATACCCAAAAATTGAGATTTTGTAACATTAAAATTCGACTCTAGATAATTGAGATTTTGTACTGGTCTAATTTTCACTCGAGACTTTTTGATCTGAGGGACTGTGCTCGGTTGAATGATGAATTTTAGTCATAATTTGAATAATCATTAGTAAAAACATTCAAAAAATTCCGATTATTCCCAGCAGTATACCCAAAAATTCAGATTTTGTAACATTAAAATTCGACTCGAGATGATTGAGATTTTGTACTGGTCTAATTTTCACTCGAGACTTTTCGATCTGAGGGACTGAGCTCGGTTGAATGATGAATTTTAGACATAGTTTGAATATTTATATGTAAAAACATCAAAAAAATCCGATTATTCACAGCAGTTTACCCAAAAATTGAGATTTTGTAACATTAAAATTCGACTCTAAATGATTGAGATTTTGTACTGGTCTAATTTTTACTCGAGACTTTTTGATCTGAGGGACTGTGCTCGGTTGAATGATGAATTTTAGTCATAGTTTGAATAATTATAATTGGAAACATAAAAAAAAATCGATTATTCCTAGCAGTTCATCCAAAAATTCAGATTTTGTGTTAATATTCGACTCGAGTTTATTCAGATTCTGTATTGGTCTCATTTCCACTCGGGACTTTTTGATCTGTGAGAATGAGCTCGGTTGAATGATGAATTTCAGACATGGTTTGAATAATTATATATGAAAACATCAAAAAAAATCCGATTATTCACAGCAGTTTACCCAAAAATTGAGATTTTGTAACATTAAAATTCGACTCTAGATGATTGAGATTTTGTACTGGTCTGATTTTTACTCGAGACTTTTTGATCTGAGGGACTGTGCTCGGTTGAATGATGAATTTTAGTCATAATTCGAATAATTATTAGTGAAAACATTCAAAAAATTCCGATTATTCTCAGCAGTATACCCGAAAATTCAGATTTTGTAGCATTGAAATTCGACTCGAAATTATTTAGATTTTGTATTGGTCTGATTTTCACTCGAGACTTTTTGATCTGAGGGACTGAGCTCGATTGAATGATGAATTTTATGCATAATTTGAATAATTATAATTGGAAACATCCAAAAAATTCGATTATTTCTAGCAGTTTACCCAAAAATTCAGATTTTGTAACATTAATATTCGACTCGAGTTTATTCAGATTCTGTATCGGTCTTATTTTCACTCGGGACTTTTTGAACTGTGAGACTGAGCTCGGTTGAATGATGAATTTTAGACATAATTTGAATAATTATTAGTGAAAACATTCAAAAAATTCCGATTATTCCCAGCAGTATACCCGAAAATTCAGATTTTGTAGCATTGAAATTCGACTCGAAATTATTTAGATTTTGTATTGGTCTAATTTTCACTCGAGACTTTTTGATCTGAGGGACTGAGCTCGATTGAATGATGAATTTTAGTCATAATTTGAATGATTATTAGTAAAAACATTCAAAAAATTCCGATTATTCCCAGCAGTATACCCAAAAATTCAGATTTTGTAACATTAATATTCGACTCGAGTTTATTCAGATTCTGTATTGGTCTCATTGGTGAGACTGAGCTCGGTTGAATGATGAATTTTAGACATAGTTTGAATATTTATATGTAAAAACATCAAAAAAATCCGATTATTCACAGCAGTTTACCCAAAAATTGAGATTTTGTAACATTAAAATTCGACTCTAGATAATTGAGATTTTGTACTGGTCTAATTTTCACTCGAGACTTTTTGATCTGAGGGACTGTGCTCGGTTGAATGATGAATTTTAGTCATAATTTGAATAATTATTAGTAAAAATATTCAAAAAATTCCGATTATTCCCAGCAGTATACCCAAAAATTCAGATTTTGTAACATTAATATTCGACTCGAGTTTATTCAGATTCTGTATCGGTCTCATTTCCACTCGGGACTTTTTGATCTGTGAGACTGAGCTCGGTTGAATGATGAATTTTAGACATAGTTTGAATATTTATATGTAAAAACTTCAAAAAAATCCGATTATTCACAGCAGTTTACCCAAAAATTGAGATTTTGTAACATTAAAATTCGACTCTAGATGATTGAGATTTTGTACTGGTCTAATTTTTACTCGAGACTTTTTGATCTGAGGGACTGTGCTCGGTTGAATGATGAATTTTAGTCATAGTTTGAATAATTATAATTGGAAACATAAAAAAAAAATCGATTATTCCTAGCAGTTCATCCAAAAATTCAGATTTTGTGTTAATATTCGACTCGAGCTTATTCAGATTCTGTATTGGTCTCATTTCCACTCGGGACTTTTTGATCTGTGAGACTGAGCTCGGTTGAATGATGAATTTCAGACATGGTTTGAATAATTATATATCAAAACATCAAAAAAATCCGATTATTCACAGCAGTTTACCCAAAAATTGAGATTTTGTAACATTAAAATTCGACTCTAGATAATTGAGATTTTGTACTGGTTTAATTTTCACTCGAGACTTTTTGATCTGAGGGACTGTGCTCGGTTGAATGATGAATTTTAGTCATAATTTGAATAATTATTAGTAAAAACATTCAAAAAATTCCGATTATTCCCAGCAGTATACCCAAAAATTCAGATTTTGTAACATTAATATTCGACTCGAGTTTATTCAGATTCTGTATCGGTCTCATTTCCACTCGGGACTTTTTGATCTGTGAGACTGAGCTCGGTTGAATGATGAATTTTAGACATAGTTTGAATAATTATAAGTGAAAACATCAAAAAAATCCGATTATTCACAGCAGTTTATCCAAAAATTGAGATTTTGTAACATTAAAATTCGACTCTAGATGATTGAGATTTTGTACTGGTCTAATTTTTACTCGAGACTTTTTGATCTGAGGGACTGTGCTCGGTTGAATGATGAATTTTAGTCATAATTCGAATAATTATTAGTGAAAACATTCAAAAAATTCCGATTATTCCCAGCAGTATACCCGAAAATTCAGATTTTGTAGCATTGAAATTCGACTCGAAATTATTTAGATTTTGTATTGGTCTAATTTTCACTCGAGACTTTTTGATCTGAGGGACTGAGCTCGATTGAATGATGAATTTTAGTCATAATTTGAATAATTATTAGTAAAAACATTCAAAAAATTCCGATGATTCCCAGCAGTATACCCAAAAATTCAGATTTTGTAACATTAATATTCGACTCGAGTTTATTCAGATTGGTCTCATTGGTGAGACTGAGCTCGGTTGAATGATGAATTATAGACATAGTTTGAATATTTATATGTAAAAACATCAAAAAAATCCGATTATTTACAGCAGTTTACCCAAAAATTGAGATTTTGTAACATTAAAATTCGACTCGAGATGATTGAGATTTTGTACTGGTCTAATTTTCACTCGAGACTTTTTGATCTGAGGGACTGAGCTCGGTTGAATGATGAATTTTAGACATAGTTTGAATATTTATATGTAAAAACATCAAAAAAATCCGATTATTCACAGCAGTTTACCCAAAAATTGAGATTTTGTAACATTAAAATTCGACTCTAGATGATTGAGATTTTGTACTGGTCTAATTTTTACTCGAGACTTTTTGATCTGAGGGACTGTGCTCGGTTGAATGATGAATTTTAGTCATAATTCGAATAATTATTAGTGAAAACATTCAAAAAATTCCGATTATTCTCAGCAGTATACCCGAAAATTCAGATTTTGTAGCATTGAAATTCGACTCGAAATTATTTAGATTTTGTATTGGTCTGATTTTCACTCGAGACTTTTTGATCTGAGGGACTGAGCTCGATTGAATGATGAATTTTAGTCATAATTTGAATAATTATAATTGGAAACATCCAAAAAATTCGATTATTTCTAGCAGTTATATGTAAAAACATCAAAAAAATCCGATTATTCACAGCAGTTTACCCAAAAATTGAGATTTCGTAACATTAAAATTCGACTCTAGATAATTGAGATTTTGTACTGGTCTAATTTTCACTCGAGACTTTTTGATCTGAGGGACTGTGCTCGGTTGAATGATGAATTTTTGTCATAATTTGAATAATTATTAGTAAAAACATTCAAAAAATTCCGATTATTCCCAGCAGTATACCCAAAAATTGAGATTTTGTAACATTAAAATTCGACTCTAGATAATTGAGATTTTGTACTGGTCTAATTTTCACTCGAGACTTTTTGATCTGAGGGACTGTGCTCGGTTGAATGATGAATTTTAGTCATAATTTGAATAATTATTAGTAAAAACATTCAAAAAATTCCGATTATTCCCAGCAGTATACCCAAAAATTCAGATTTTGTAATATTAATATTCGACTCGAGTTTATTCAGATTGGTCTCATTGGTGAGACTGAGCTCGGTTGAATGATGAATTATAGACATAGTTTGAATATTTATATGTAAAAACATCAAAAAAATCCGATTATTTACAGCAGTTTACCCAAAAATTGAGATTTTGTAACATCAAAATTCGACTCGAGATGATTGAGATTTTGTACTGGTCTAATTTTCACTCGAGACTTTTTGATCTGAGGGACTGAGCTCGGTTGAATGATGAATTTTAGACATAGTTTGAATATTTATATGTAAAAACATCAAAAAAATCCGATTATTCACAGCAGTTTACCCAAAAATTGAGATTTTGTAACATTAAAATTCGACTCTAGATGATTGAGATTTTGTACTGGTCTAATTTTTACTCGAGACTTTTTGATCTGAGGGACTGTGCTCGGTTGAATGATGAATTTTAGTCATAATTCGAATAATTATTAGTGAAAACATTCAAAAAATTCCGATTATTCTCAGCAGTATACCCGAAAATTCAGATTTTGTAGCATTGAAATTCGACTCGAAATTATTTAGATTTTGTATTGGTCTGATTTTCACTCGAGACTTTTTGATCTGAGGGACTGAGCTCGATTGAATGATGAATTTTAGTCATAATTTGAATAATTATAATTGGAAACATCCAAAAAATTCGATTATTTCTAGCAGTTTACCCAAAAATTCAGATTTTGTAACATTAATATTCGACTCGAGTTTATTCAGATTCTGTATCGGTCTCATTTTCACTCGGGACTTTTTGAACTGTGAGACTGAGCTCGTTTGAATGATGAATTTTAGACATAATTTGAATAATTATTAGTGAAAACATTCAAAAAATTCCGATTATTCCCAGCAGTATACCCGAAAATTCAGATTTTGTAGCATTGAAATTCGACTCGAAATTATTTAGATTTTGTATTGGTCTAATTTTCACTCGAGACTTTTTGATCTGAGGGACTGAGCTCGATTGAATGATGAATTTTAGTCATAATTTGAATGATTATTAGTAAAAACATTCAAAAAATTCCGATTATTCCCAGCAGTATACCCAAAAATTCAGATTTTGTAACATTAATATTCGACTCGAGTTTATTCAGATTCTGTATTGGTCTCATTGGTGAGACTGAGCTCGGTTGAATGATGAATTTTAGACATAGTTTGAATATTTATATGTAAAAACATCAAAAAAATCCGATTATTCACAGCAGTTTACCCAAAAATTGAGATTTTGTAACATCAAAATTCGACTCTAGATAATTGAGATTTTGTACTGGTCTAATTTTCACTCGAGACGTTTTGATCTGAGGGACTGTGCTCGGTTGAATGATGAATTTTAGTCATAATTTGAATAATTATTAGTAAAAACATTCAAAAAATTCCGATTATTCCCAGCAGTATACCCAAAAATTCAGATTTTGTAACATTAATATTCGACTCGAGTTTATTCAGATTCTGTATCGGTCTCATTTCCACTCGGGACTTTTTGATCTGTGAGACTGAGCTCGGTTGAATGATGAATTTTAGACATAGTTTGAATAATTATATGTGAAAACATCAAAAAAATCCGATTATTCACAGCAGTTCACCCAAAAATTGAGATTTTGTAACATTAAAATTCGACTCGAGATGATTGAGATTTTGTACTGGTCTAATTTTCACTCGAGACTTTTCGATCTGAGGGACTGAGCTCGGTTGAATGATGAATTTCAGACATAGTTTGAATATTTATATGTAAAAACATCAAAAAAATCCGATTATTCACAGCAGTTTACCCAAAAATTGAGATTTTGTAACATTAAAATTCGACTCTAGATAATTGAGATTTTGTACTGGTCTAATTTTCACTCGAGACTTTTTGATCTGAGGGACTGTGCTCGGTTGAATGATGAATTTTTGTCATAATTTGAATAATTATTAGTAAAAACATTCAAAAAATTCCGATTATTCCCAGCAGTATACCCAAAAATTGAGATTTTGTAGCATTGAAATTCGACTCGAAATTATTTAGATTTTGTATTGGTCTGATTTTCACTCGAGACTTTTTGATCTGAGGGACTGAGCTCGATTGAATGATGAATTTTAGTCATAATTTGAATAATTATAATTGGAAACATCCAAAAAATTCGATTATTTCTAGCAGTTTACCCAAAAATTCAGATTTTGTAACATTAATATTCGACTCGAGTTTATTCAGATTCTGTATCGGTCTCATTTTCACTCGGGACTTTTTGAACTGTGAGACTGAGCTCGGTTGAATGATGAATTTTAGACATAATTTGAATAATTATTAGTGAAAACATTCAAAAAATTCCGATTATTCCCAGCAGTATACCCGAAAATTCAGATTTTGTAGCATTGAAATTCGACTCGAAATTATTTAGATTTTGTATTGGTCTAATTTTCACTCGAGACTTTTTGATCTGAGGGACTGAGCTCGATTGAATGATGAATTTTAGTCATAATTTGAATGATTATTAGTAAAAACATTCAAAAAATTCCGATTATTCCCAGCAGTATACCCAAAAATTCAGATTTTGTAACATTAATATTCGACTCGAGTTTATTCAGATTGGTCTCATTGGTGAGACTGAGCTCGGTTGAATGATGAATTTTAGACATAGTTTGAATATTTATATGTAAAAACATCAAAAAAAACCGATTATTCACAGCAGTTCACCCAAAAATTGAGATTTTGTAACATCAAAATTCGACTCTAGATAATTGAGATTTTGTACTGGTCTAATTTTCACTCGAGACTTTTTGATCTGAGGGACTGTGCTCGGTTGAATGATGAATTTTAGTCATAATTTGAATAATTATTAGTAAAAACATTCAAAAAATTCCGATTATTCCCAGCAGTATACCCAAAAATTCAGATTTTGTAACATTAATATTCGACTCGAGTTTATTCAGATTCTGTATCGGTCTCATTTCCACTCGGGACTTTTTGATCTGTGAGACTAAGCTCGGTTGAATGATGAATTTTAGACATAGTTTGAATAATTATATGTGAAAACATCAAAAAAATCCGATTATTCACAGCAGTTCACCCAAAAATTGAGATTTTGTAACATTAAAATTCGACTCGAGATGATTGAGATTTTGTACTGGTCTAATTTTCACTCGAGACTTTTCGATCTGAGGGACTGAGCTCGGTTGAATGATGAATTTTAGACATAGTTTGAATATTTATATGTAAAAACATCAAAAAAATCCGATTATTCACAGCAGTTTACCCAAAAATTGAGATTTTGTAACATTAAAATTCGACTCTAGATAATTGAGATTTTGTACTGGTCTAATTTTCACTCGAGACTTTTTGATCTGAGGGACTGTGCTCGGTTGAATGATGAATTTTAGTCATAATTTGAATAATTATTAGTAAAAACATTCAAAAAATTCCGATTATTCCCAGCAGTATACCCAAAAATTCAGATTTTGTAACATTAATATTCGACTCGAGTTTATTCAGATTCTGTATCGGTCTCATTTCCACTCGGGACTTTTTGATCTGTGAGACTGAGCTCGGTTGAATGATGAATTTTAGACATAGTTTGAATAATTATATGTGAAAACATCAAAAAAATCCGATTATTCACAGCAGTTTACCCAAAAATTGAGATTTTGTAACATTAAAATTCGACTCTAGATGATTGAGATTTTGTACTGGTCTAATTTTTACTCGAGACTTTTTGATCTGAGGGACTGTGCTCGGTTGAATGATGAATTTTAGTCATAATTCGAATAATTATTAGTGGAAACATTCAAAAAATTCCGATTATTCCCAGCAGTATACCCGAAAATTCAGATTTTGTAGCATTGAAATTCGACTCGAAATTATTTAGATTTTGTATTGGTCTAATTTTCACTCGAGACTTTTTGATCTGAAGGACTGAGCTCGATTGAATGATGAATTTTAGTCATAATTTGAATAATTATTAGTAAAAACATTCAAAAAATTCCGATTATTTCCAGCAGTATACCCAAAAATTCAGATTTTGTAACATTAATATTCGACTCGAGTTTATTCAGATTGGTCTCATTGGTGAGACTGAGCTCGGTTGAATGATGAATTTTAGACATAGTTTGAATATTTATATGTAAAAACATCAAAAAAATCCGATTATCTACAGCAGTTTACCCAAAAATTGAGATTTTGTAACATTAAAATTCGACACTAGATAATTGAGATTTTGTACTGGTCTAATTTTCACTCGAGACTTTTTGATCTGAGGGACTGTGCTCGGTTGAATGATGAATTTTAGTCATAATTTGAATAATTATTAGTAAAAACATTCAAAAAATTCCGATTATTCCCAGCAGTATACCCAAAAATTCAGATTTTGTAACATTAATATTCGACTCGAGTTTATTCAGATTCTGTATCGGTCTCATTTCCACTCGGGACTTTTTGATCTGTGAGACTGAGCTCGGTTGAATGATGAATTTTAGAAATAGTTTGAATAATTATATGTGAAAACATCAGAAAAATCCGATTATTCACAGCAGTTCACCCAAAAATTGAGATTTTGTAACATTAAAATTCGACTCGAGATGATTGAGATTTTGTACTGGTCTAATTTTCACTCGAGACTTTTTGATCTGAGGGACTGAGCTCGGTTGAATGATGAATTTTAGACATAGTTTGAATATTTATATGTAAAAACATCAAAAAAATCTGATTATTCACAGCAGTTTACCCAAAAATTGAGATGTTGTAACATTAAAATTCGACTCTAGATAATTGAGATTTTGTACTGGTCTAATTTTTACTCGAGACTTTTTGATCTGAGGGACTGTGCTCGGTTGAATGATGAATTTTAGTCATAATTTGAATAATTATTAGTAAAAACATTCAAAAAATTCCGATTATTCCCAGCAGTATACCCAAAAATTCAGATTTTGTAACATTAATATTCGACTCGAGTTTATTCAGATTGGTCTCATTGGTGAGACTGAGCTCGGTTGAATGATGAATTATAGACATAGTTTGAATATTTATATGTAAAAACATCAAAAAAATCCGATTATTTACAGCAGTTTACCCAAAAATTGAGATTTTGTAACATTAAAATTCGACTCGAGATGATTGAGATTTTGTACTGGTCTAATTTTCACTCGAGACTTTTTGATCTGAGGGACTGAGCTCGGTTGAATGATGAATTTTAGACATAGTTTGAATATTTATATGTAAAAACATCAAAAAAATCCGATTATTCACAGCAGTTTACCCAAAAATTGAGATTTTGTAACATTAAAATTCGACTCTAGATGATTGAGATTTTGTACTGGTCTAATTTTTACTCGAGACTTTTTGATCTGAGGGACTGTGCTCGGTTGAATGATGAATTTTAGTCATAATTCGAATAATTATTAGTGAAAACATTCAAAAAATTCCGATTATTCTCAGCAGTATACCCGAAAATTCAGATTTTGTAGCATTGAAATTCGACTCGAAATTATTTAGATTTTGTATTGGTCTGATTTTCACTCGAGACTTTTTGATCTGAGGGACTGAGCTCGATTGAATGATGAATTTTAGTCATAATTTGAATAATTATAATTGGAAACATCCAAAAAATTCGATTATTTCTAGCAGTTTACCCAAAAATTCAGATTTTGTAACATTAATATTCGACTCGAGTTTATTCAGATTCTGTATCGGTCTCATTATTTCACTCGGGACTTTTTGAACTGTGAGACTGAGCTCGGTTGAATGATGAATTTTAGACATAACTTGAATAATTATTAGTGAAAACATTCAAAAAATTCCGATTATTCCCAGCAGTATACCCGAAAATTCAGATTTTGTAGCATTGAAATTCGACTCGAAATTATTTAGATTTTGTATTGGTCTAATTTTCACTCGAGACTTTTTGATCTGAGGGACTGAGCTCGATTGAATGATGAATTTTAGTCATAATTTGAATGATTATTAGTAAAAACATTCAAAAAGTTCCGATTATTCCCAGCAGTATACCCAAAAATTCAGATTTTGTAACATTAATATTCGACTCGAGTTTATTCAGATTCTGTATTGGTCTCATTGGTGAGACTGAGCTCGGTTGAATGATGAATTTTAGACATAGTTTGAATATTTATATGTAAAAACATCAAAAAAAACCGATTATTCACAGCAGTTCACCCAAAAATTGAGATTTTGTAACATCAAAATTCGACTCTAGATAATTGAGATTTTGTACTGGTCTAATTTTCACTCGAGACTTTTTGATCTGAGGGACTGTGCTCGGTTGAATGATGAATTTTAGTCATAATTTGAATGATTATTAGTAAAAACATTCAAAAAATTCCGATTATTCCCAGCAGTATACCCAAAAATTCAGATTTTGTAACATTAATATTCGACTCGAGTTTATTCAGATTCTGTATCGGTCTCATTTCCACTCGGGACTTTTTGATCTGTGAGACTAAGCTCGGTTGAATGATGAATTTTAGACATAGTTTGAATAATTATATGTGAAAACATCAAAAAAATCCGATTATTCACAGCAGTTCACCCAAAAATTGAGATTTTGTAACATTAAAATTCGACTCGAGATGATTGAGATTTTGTACTGGTCTAATTTTCACTCGAGACTTTTCGATCTGAGGGACTGAGCTCGGTTGAATGATGAATTTTAGACATAGTTTGAATATTTATATGTAAAAACATCAAAAAAATCCGATTATTCACAGCAGTTTACCCAAAAATTGAGATTTTGTAACATTAAAATTCGACTCTAGATAATTGAGATTTTGTACTGGTCTAATTTTCACTCGAGACTTTTTGATCTGAGGGACTGTGCTCGGTTGAATGATGAATTTTAGTCATAATTTGAATAATTATTAGTAAAAACATTCAAAAAATTCCGATTATTCCCAGCAGTATACCCAAAAATTCAGATTTTGTAACATTAATATTCGACTCGAGTTTATTCAGATTCTGTATCGGTCTCATTTCCACTCGGGACTTTTTGATCTGTGAGACTGAGCTCGGTTGAATGATGAATTTTAGACATAGTTTGAATAATTATATGTGAAAACATCAAAAAAATCCGATTATTCACAGCAGTTTACCCAAAAATTGAGATTTTGTAACATTAAAATTCGACTCTAGATTTTGTACTGGTCTAATTTTTACTCGAGACTTTTTGATCTGAGGGACTGTGCTCGGTTGAATGATGAATTTTAGTCATAATTCGAATAATTATTAGTGGAAACATTCAAAAAATTCCGATTATTCCCAGCAGTATACCCGAAAATTCAGATTTTGTAGCATTGAAATTCGACTCGAAATTATTTAGATTTTGTATTGGTCTAATTTTCACTCGAGACTTTTTGATCTGAAGGACTGAGCTCGATTGAATGATGAATTTTAGTCATAATTTGAATAATTATTAGTAAAAACATTCAAAAAATTCCGATTATTTCCAGCAGTATACCCAAAAATTCAGATTTTGTAACATTAATATTCGACTCGAGTTTATTCAGATTGGTCTCATTGGTGAGACTGAGCTCGGTTGAATGATGAATTTTAGACATAGTTTGAATATTTATATGTAAAAACATCAAAAAAATCCGATTATCTACAGCAGTTTACCCAAAAATTGAGATTTTGTAACATTAAAATTCGACACTAGATAATTGAGATTTTGTACTGGTCTAATTTTCACTCGAGACTTTTTGATCTGAGGGACTGTGCTCGGTTGAATGATGAATTTTAGTCATAATTTGAATAATTATTAGTAAAAACATTCAAAAAATTCCGATTATTCCCAGCAGTATACCCAAAAATTCAGATTTTGTAACATTAATATTCGACTCGAGTTTATTCAGATTCTGTATCGGTCTCATTTCCACTCGGGACTTTTTGATCTGTGAGACTGAGCTCGGTTGAATGATGAATTTTAGAAATAGTTTGAATAATTATATGTGAAAACATCAGAAAAATCCGATTATTCACAGCAGTTCACCCAAAAATTGAGATTTTGTAACATTAAGATTCGACTCGAGATGATTGAGATTTTGTACTGGTCTAATTTTCACTCGAGACTTTTTGATCTGAGGGACTGAGCTCGGTTGAATGATGAATTTTAGACATAGTTTGAATATTTATATGTAAAAACATCAAAAAAATCTGATTATTCACAGCAGTTTACCCAAAAATTGAGATGTTGTAACATTAAAATTCGACTCTAGATGATTGAGATTTTGTACTGGTCTAATTTTTACTCGAGACTTTTTGATCTGAGGGACTGTGCTCGGTTGAATGATGAATTTTAGTCATAGTTTGAATAATTATAATTGGAAACATAAAAAAAAATCGATTATTCCTAGCAGTTCATCCAAAAATTCAGATTTTGTGTTAATATTCGACTCGAGTTTATTCAGATTCTGTATTGGTCTCATTTCCACTCGGGACTTTTTGATCTGTGAGACTGAGCTCGGTTGAATGATGAATTTCAGACATGGTTTGAATAATTATATATGAAAACATCAAAAAAATCCGATTATTCACAGCAGTTTAACCAAAAATTGAGATTTTGTAACATGAAAATTCGACTTTAGATGATTGAGATTTTGTACTGGTCTAATTTTTACTCGAGACTTTTTGATCTGAGGGACTGTGCTCGGTAAAATGATGAATTTTAGTCATAATTCGAATAATTATTAGTGAAAACATTCAAAAAATTCCGATTATTCTCAGCAGTATACCCGAAAATTCAGATTTTGTAGCATTGAAATTCGACTCGAAATTATTTAGATTTTGTATTGGTCTGATTTTCACTCGAGACTTTTCGATCTGAGGGACTGAGCTCGATTGAATGATGAATTTTAGTCATAATTTGAATAATTATAATTGGAAACATCCAAAAAATTCGATTATTTCTAGCAGTTTACCCAAAAATTCAGATTTTGTAACATTAATATTCGACTCGAGTTTATTCAGATTCTGTATCGGTCTCATTTTCACTCGGGACTTTTTGATCTGTGAGACTGAGCTCGGTTGAATGATGAATTTTAGACATAGTTTGAATAATTATAAGTGAAAACATCAAAAAAATCCGATTATTCACAGCAGTTTATCCAAAAATTGAGATTTTGTAACATTAAAATTCGACTCTAGATGATTGAGATTTTGTACTGGTCTAATTTTTACTCGAGACTTTTTGATCTGAGGGACTGTGCTCGGTTGAATGATGAATTTTAGTCATAATTCGAATAATTATTAGTGAAAACATTCAAAAAATTCCGATTATTCCCAGCAGTATACCCGAAAATTCAGATTTTGTAGCATTGAAATTCGACTCGAAATTATTTAGATTTTGTATTGGTCTAATTTTCACTCGAGACTTTTTGATCTGAGGGACTGAGCTCGATTGAATGATGAATTTTAGTCATAATTTGAATAATTATTAGTAAAAACATTCAAAAAATTCCGATGATTCCCAGCAGTATACCCAAAAATTCAGATTTTGTAACATTAATATTCGACTCGAGTTTATTCAGATTGGTCTCATTGGTGAGACTGAGCTCGGTTGAATGATGAATTATAGATATAGTTTGAATATTTATATGTAAAAACATCAAAAAAATCCGATTATTTACAGCAGTTTACCCAAAAATTGAGATTTTGTAACATTAAAATTCGACTCGAGATGATTGAGATTTTGTACTGGTCTAATTTTCACTCGAGACTTTTTGATCTGAGGGACTGAGCTCGGTTGAATGATGAATTTTAGACATAGTTTGAATATTTATATGTAAAAACATCAAAAAAATCCGATTATTCACAGCAGTTTACCCAAAAATTGAGATTTTGTAACATTAAAATTCGACTCTAGATGATTGAGATTTTGTACTGGTCTAATTTTTACTCGAGACTTTTTGATCTGAGGGACTGTGCTCGGTTGAATGATGAATTTTAGTCATAATTCGAATAATTATTAGTGAAAACATTCAAAAAATTCCGATTATTCTCAGCAGTATACCCGAAAATTCAGATTTTGTAGCATTGAAATTCGACTCGAAATTATTTAGATTTGTTTGTATTGGTCTGATTTTCACTCGAGACTTTTTGATCTGAGGGACTGAGCTCGATTGAATGATGAATTTTAGTCATAATTTGAATAATTATAATTGGAAACATCCAAAAAATTCGATTATTTCTAGCAGTTTACCCAAAAATTCAGATTTTGTAACATTAATATTCGACTCGAGTTTATTCAGATTCTGTATCGGTCTCATTTTCACTCGGGACTTTTTGATCTGTGAGACTGAGCTCGGTTGAATGATGAATTTTAGACATAGTTTGAATAATTATAAGTGAAAACATCAAAAAAATCCGATTATTCACAGCAGTTTATCCAAAAATTGAGATTTTGTAACATTAAAATTCGACTCTAGATGATTGAGATTTTGTACTGGTCTAATTTTTACTCGAGACTTTTTGATCTGAGGGACTGTGCTCGGTTGAATGATGAATTTTAGTCATAATTCGAATAATTATTAGTGAAAACATTCAAAAAATTCCGATTATTCCCAGCAGTATACCCAAAAATTGAGATTTTGTAACATCAAAATTCGACTCTAGATAATTGAGATTTTGTACTGGTCTAATTTTCACTCGAGACTTTTTGATCTGAGGGACTGTGCTCGGTTGAATGATGAATTTTAGTCATAATTTGAATAATTATTAGTAAAAACATTCAAAAAATTCCGATTATTCCCAGCAGTATACCCAAAAATTCAGATTTTGTAACATTAATATTCGACTCGAGTTTATTCAGATTCTGTATCGGTCTCATTTCCACTCGGGACTTTTTGATCTGTGAGACTAAGCTCGGTTGAATGATGAATTTTAGACATAGTTTGAATAATTATATGTGAAAACATCAAAAAAATCCGATTATTCACAGCAGTTCACCCAAAAATTGAGATTTTGTAACATTAAAATTCGACTCGAGATGATTGAGATTTTGTACTGGTCTAATTTTCACTCGAGACTTTTCGATCTGAGGGACTGAGCTCGGTTGAATGATGAATTTCAGACATAGTTTGAATATTTATATGTAAAAACATCAAAAAAATCCGATTATTCACAGCAGTTTACCCAAAAATTGAGATTTTGTAACATTAAAATTCGACTCTAGATAATTGAGATTTTGTACTGGTCTAATTTTCACTCGAGACTTTTTGATCTGAGGGACTGTGCTCGGTTGAATGATGAATTTTTGTCATAATTTGAATAATTATTAGTAAAAACATTCAAAAAATTCCGATTATTCCCAGCAGTATACCCAAAAATTGAGATTTTGTAACATTAAAATTCGACTCTAGATAATTGAGATTTTGTACTGGTCTAATTTTCACTCGAGACTTTTTGATCTGAGGGACTGTGCTCGTTGAATGATGAATTTTAGTCATAATTTGAATAATTATTAGTAAAAACATTCAAAAAATTCCGATTATTCCCAGCAGTATACCCAAAAATTCAGATTTTGTAACATTAATATTCGACTCGAGTTTATTCAGATTGGTCTCATTGGTGAGACTGAGCTCGGTTGAATGATAGACATAGTTTGAATATTTATATGTAAAAACATCAAAAAAATCCGATTATTTACAGCAGTTTACCCAAAAATTGAGATTTTGTAACATTAAAATTCGACTCGAGATGATTGAGATTTTGTACTGGTCTAATTTTCACTCGAGACTTTTTGATCTGAGGGACTGAGCTCGGTTGAATGATGAATTTTAGTCATAATTCGAATAATTATTAGTGAAAACATTCAAAAAATTCCGATTATTCTCAGCAGTATACCCGAAAATTCAGATTTTGTAGCATTGAAATTCGACTCGAAATTATTTAGATTTTGTATTGGTCTGATTTTCACTCGAGACTTTTTGATCTGAGGGACTGAGCTCGATTGAATGATGAATTTTAGTCATAATTTGAATAATTATAATTGGAAACATCCAAAAAATTCGATTATTCCTAGCAGTTTACCCAAAAATTCAGATTTTGTAACATTAATATTCGACTCGAGTTTATTCAGATTCTGTATCGGTCTCATTTTCACTCGGGACTTTTTGAACTGTGAGACTGAGCTCGGTTGAATGATGAATTTGAGACATAATTTGAATAATTATTAGTGAAAACATTCAAAAAATTCCGATTATTCCCAGCAGTATACCCGAAAATTCAGATTTTGTAGCATTGAAATTCGACTCGAAATTATTTAGATTTTGTATTGGTCTAATTTTCACTCGAGACTTTTTGATCTGAGGGACTGAGCTCGATTGAATGATGAATTTTAGTCATAATTTGAATGATTATTAGTAAAAACATTCAAAAAATTCCGATTATTCCCAGCAGTATACCCAAAAATTCAGATTTTGTAACATTAATATTCGACTCGAGTTTATTCAGATTCTGTATTGGTCTCATTGGTGAGACTGAGCTCGGTTGAATGATGAATTTTAGACATAGTTTGAATATTTATATGTAAAAACATCAAAAAAAACCGATTATTCACAGCAGTTCACCCAAAAATTGAGATTTTGTAACATCAAAATTCGACACTAGATAATTGAGATTTTGTACTGGTCTAATTTTCACTCGAGACTTTTTGATCTGAGGGACTGTGCTCGGTTGAATGATGAATTTTAGTCATAATTTGAATAATTATTAGTAAAAACATTCAAAAAATTCCGATTATTCCCAGCAGTATACCCAAAAATTCAGATTTTGTAACATTAATATTCGACTCGAGTTTATTCAGATTCTGTATCGGTCTCATTTCCACTCGGGACTTTTTGATCTGTGAGACTAAGCTCGGTTGAATGATGAATTTTAGACATAGTTTGAATAATTATATGTGAAAACATCAAAAAAATCCGATTATTCACAGCAGTTCACCCAAAAATTGAGATTTTGTAACATTAAAATTCGACTCGAGATGATTGAGATTTTGTACTGGTCTAATTTTCACTCGAGACTTTTCGATCTGAGGGACTGAGCTCGGTTGAATGATGAATTTTAGACATAGTTTGAATATTTATATGTAAAAACATCAAAAAAATCCGATTATTCACAGCAGTTTACCCAAAAATTGAGATTTTGTAACATTAAAATTCGACTCTAGATAATTGAGATTTTGTACTGGTCTAATTTTCACTCGAGACTTTTTGATCTGAGGGACTGTGCTCGGTTGAATGATGAATTTTAGTCATAATTTGAATAATTATTAGTAAAAACATTCAAAAAATTCCGATTATTCCCAGCAGTATACCCAAAAATTCAGATTTTGTAACATTAATATTCGACTCGAGTTTATTCAGATTCTGTATCGGTCTCATTTCCACTCGGGACTTTTTGATCTGTGAGACTGAGCTCGGTTGAATGATGAATTTTAGACATAGTTTGAATAATTATATGTGAAAACATCAAAAAAATCCGATTATTCACAGCAGTTTACCCAAAAATTGAGATTTTGTAACATTAAAATTCGACTCTAGATGATTGAGATTTTGTACTGGTCTAATTTTTACTCGAGACTTTTTGATCTGAGGGACTGTGCTCGGTTGAATGATGAATTTTAGTCATGATTCGAATAATTATTAGTGGAAACATTCAAAAAATTCCGATTATTCCCAGCAGTATACCCGAAAATTCAGATTTTGTAGCATTGAAATTCGACTCGAAATTATTTAGATTTTGTATTGGTCTAATTTTCACTCGAGACTTTTTGATCTGAAGGACTGAGCTCGATTGAATGATGAATTTTAGTCATAATTTGAATAATTATTAGTAAAAACATTCAAAAAATTTCGATTATTTCCAGCAGTATACCCAAAAATTCAGATTTTGTAACATTAATATTCGACTCGAGTTTATTCAGATTGGTCTCATTGGTGAGACTGAGCTCGGTTGAATGATGAATTTTAGACATAGTTTGAATATTTATATGTAAAAACATCAAAAAAATCCGATTATCTACAGCAGTTTACCCAAAAATTGAGATTTTGTAACATTAAAATTCGACACTAGATAATTGAGATTTTGTACTGGTCTAATTTTCACTCGAGACTTTTTGATCTGAGGGACTGTGCTCGGTTGAATGATGAATTTTAGTCATAATTTGAATAATTATTAGTAAAAACATTCAAAAAATTCCGATTATTCCCAGCAGTATACCCAAAAATTCAGATTTTGTAACATTAATATTCGACTCGAGTTTATTCAGATTCTGTATCGGTCTCATTTCCACTCGGGACTTTTTGATCTGTGAGACTGAGCTCGGTTGAATGATGAATTTTAGAAATAGTTTGAATAATTATATGTGAAAACATCAAAAAAATCCGATTATTCACAGCAGTTCACCCAAAAATTGAGATTTTGTAACATTAAAATTCGACTCGAGATGATTGAGATTTTGTACTGGTCTAATTTTCACTCGAGACTTTTTGATCTGAGGGACTGAGCTCGGTTGAATGATGAATTTTAGACATAGTTTGAATATTTATATGTAAAAACATCAAAAAAATCTGATTATTCACAGCAGTTTACCCAAAAATTGAGATGTTGTAACATTAAAATTCGACTCTAGATGATTGAGATTTTGTACTGGTCTAATTTTTACTCGAGACTTTTTGATCTGAGGGACTGTGCTCGGTTGAATGATGAATTTTAGTCATAGTTTGAATAATTATAATTGGAAACATAAAAAAAAATCGATTATTCCTAGCAGTTCATCCAAAAATTCAGATTTTGTGTTAATATTCGACTCGAGTTTATTCAGATTCTGTATTGGTCTCATTTCCACTCGGGACTTTTTGATCTGTGAGACTGAGCTCGGTTGAATGATGAATTTCAGACATGGTTTGAATAATTATATATGAAAACATCAAAAAAATCCGATTATTCACAGCAGTTTACCCAAAAATTGAGATTTTGTAACATGAAAATTCGACTTTAGATGATTGAGATTTTGTACTGGTCTAATTTTTACTCGAGACTTTTTGATCTGAAGGACTGTGCTCGGTAAAATGATGAATTTTAGTCATAATTCGAATAATTATTAGTGAAAACATTCAAAAAATTCCGATTATTCTCAGCAGTATACCCGAAAATTCAGATTTTGTAGCATTGAAATTCGACTCGAAATTATTTAGATTTTGTATTGGTCTGATTTTCACTCGAGACTTTTTGATCTGAGGGACTGAGCTCGATTGAATGATGAATTTTAGTCATAATTTGAATAATAATTATAATTGGAAACATCCAAAAAATTCGATTATTTCTAGCAGTTTACCCAAAAATTCAGATTTTGTAACATTAATATTCGACTCGAGTTTATTCAGATTCTGTATCGGTCTCATTTTCACTCGGGACTTTTTGAACTATGAGACTGAGCTCGGTTGAATGATGAATTTTAGACATAGTTTGAATAATTATATGTGAAAACATCAAAAAAATCCGATTATTCACAGCAGTTCACCCAAAAATTGAGATTTTGTAACATTAAAATTCGACTCGAGATGATTGAGATTTTGTACTGGTCTAATTTTCACTCGAGACTTTTCGATCTGAGGGACTGAGCTCGGTTGAATGATGAATTTTAGACATAGTTTGAATATTTATATGTAAAAACATCAAAAAAATCCGATTATTCACAGCAGTTTACCCAAAAATTGAGATTTTGTAACATTAAAATTCGACTCTAGATAATTGAGATTTTGTACTGGTCTAATTTTCACTCGCGACTTTTTGATCTGAGGGACTGTGCTCGGTTGAATGATGAATTTTAGTCATAATTTGAATAATTATTAGTAAAAACATTCAAAAAATTCCGATTATTCCCAGCAGTATACCCAAAAATTCAGATTTTGTAACATTAATATTCGACTCGAGTTTATTCAGATTCTGTATCGGTCTCATTTCCACTCGGGACTTTTTGATCTGTGAGACTGAGCTCGGTTGAATGATGAATTTTAGACATAGTTTGAATAATTATATGTGAAAACATCAAAAAAATCCGATTATTCACAGCAGTTTACCCAAAAATTGAGATTTTGTAACATTAAAATTCGACTCTAGATGATTGAGATTTTGTACTGGTCTAATTTTTACTCGAGACTTTTTGATCTGAGGGACTGTGCTCGGTTGAATGATGAATTTTAGTCATGATTCGAATAATTATTAGTGGAAACATTCAAAAAATTCCGATTATTCCCAGCAGTATACCCGAAAATTCAGATTTTGTAGCATTGAAATTCGACTCGAAATTATTTAGATTTTGTATTGGTCTAATTTTCACTCGAGACTTTTTGATCTGAAGGACTGAGCTCGATTGAATGATGAATTTTAGTCATAATTTGAATAATTATTAGTAAAAACATTCAAAAAATTTCGATTATTTCCAGCAGTATACCCAAAAATTCAGATTTTGTAACATTAATATTCGACTCGAGTTTATTCAGATTGGTCTCATTGGTGAGACTGAGCTCGGTTGAATGATGAATTTTAGACATAGTTTGAATATTTATATGTAAAAACATCAAAAAAATCCGATTATCTACAGCAGTTTACCCAAAAATTGAGATTTTGTAACATTAAAATTCGACACTAGATAATTGAGATTTTGTACTGGTCTAATTTTCACTCGAGACTTTTTGATCTGAGGGACTGTGCTCGGTTGAATGATGAATTTTAGTCATAATTTGAATAATTATTAGTAAAAACATTCAAAAAATTCCGATTATTCCCCGCAGTATACCCAAAAATTCAGATTTTGTAACATTAATATTCGACTCGAGTTTATTCAGATTCTGTATCGGTCTCATTTCCACTCGGGACTTTTTGATCTGTGAGACTGAGCTCGGTTGAATGATGAATTTTAGAAATAGTTTGAATAATTATATGTGAAAACATCAAAAAAATCCGATTATTCACAGCAGTTCACCCAAAAATTGAGATTTTGTAACATTAAAATTCGACTCGAGATGATTGAGATTTTGTACTGGTCTAATTTTCACTCGAGACTTTTTGATCTGAGGGACTGAGCTCGGTTGAATGATGAATTTTAGACATAGTTTGAATATTTATATGTAAAAACATCAAAAAAATCTGATTATTCACAGCAGTTTACCCAAAAATTGAGATGTTGTAACATTAAAATTCGACTCTATCTGATTGAGATTTTGTACTGGTCTAATTTTTACTCGAGACTTTTTGATCTGAGGGACTGTGCTCGGTTGAATGATGAATTTTAGTCATAGTTTGAATAATTATAATTGGAAACATAAAAAAAAATCGATTATTCCTAGCAGTTCATCCAAAAATTCAGATTTTGTGTTAATATTCGACTCGAGTTTATTCAGATTCTGTATTGGTCTCATTTCCACTCGGGACTTTTTGATCTGTGAGACTGAGCTCGGTTGAATGATGAATTTCAGACATGGTTTGAATAATTATATATGAAAACATCAAAAAAATCCGATTATTCACAGCAGTTTACCCAAAAATTGAGATTTTGTAACATGAAAATTCGACTTTAGATGATTGAGATTTTGTACTGGTCTAATTTTTACTCGAGACTTTTTGATCTGAAGGACTGTGCTCGGTAAAATGATGAATTTTAGTCATAATTCGAATAATTATTAGTGAAAACATTCAAAAAATTCCGATTATTCTCAGCAGTATACCCGAAAATTCAGATTTTGTAGCATTGAAATTCGACTCGAAATTATTTAGATTTTGTATTGGTCTGATTTTCACTCGAGACTTTTTGATCTGAGGGACTGAGCTCGATTGAATGATGAATTTTAGTCATAATTTGAATAATTATAATTGGAAACATCCAAAAAATTCGATTATTTCTAGCAGTTTACCCAAAAATTCAGATTTTGTAACATTAATATTCGACTCGAGTTTATTCAGATTCTGTATCGGTCTCATTTTCACTCGGGACTTTTTGAACTATGAGACTGAGCTCGGTTGAATGATGAATTTTAGACATAGTTTGAATAATTATATGTGAAAACATCAAAAAAATCCGATTATTCACAGCAGTTCATCCAAAAATTGAGATTTTGTAACATTGAAATTCGACTCGAGATGATTGAGATTTTGTACTGGTCTAATTTTCACTCGAGACTTTTCGATCTGAGGGACTGAGCTCGGTTGAATGATGAATTTCAGACATAGTTTGAATATTTATATGTAAAAACATCAAAAAAATCCGATTATTCACAGCAGTTTACCCAAAAATTGAGATTTTGTAACATTAAAATTCGACTCTAGATAATTGAGATTTTGTACTGGTCTAATTTTCACTCGAGACTTTTTGATCTGAGGGACTGTGCTCGGTTGAATGATGAATTTTAGTCATAATTTGAATAATTATTAGTAAAAACATTCAAAAAATTCCGATTATTCCCAGCAGTATACCCAAAAATTGAGATTTTGTAACATTAAAATTCGACTCTAGATAATTGAGATTTGTACTGGTCTAATTTTCACTCGAGACTTTTTGATCTGAGGGACTGTGCTCGGTTGAATGATGAATTTTAGTCATAATTTGAATAATTATTATAAAAACATTCAAAAAATTCCGATTATTCCCAGCAGTATACCCAAAAATTCAGATTTTGTAACATTAATATTCGACTCGAGTTTATTCAGATTGGTCTCATTGGTGAGACTGAGCTCGGTTGAATGATGAATTATAGACATAGTTTGAATATTTATATGTAAAAACATCAAAAAAATCCGATTATTCACAGCAGTTTACCCAAAAATTGAGATTTTGTAACATTAAAATTCGACTCTAGATAATTGAGATTTTGTACTGGTCTAATTTTCACTCGAGACTTTTTGATCTGAGGGACTGTGCTCGGTTGAATGATGAATTTTAGTCATAATTTGAATAATTATTAGTAAAAACATTCAAAAAATTCCGATTATTCCCAGCAGTATACCCAAAAATTCAGATTTTGTAACATTAATATTCGACTCGAGTTTATTCAGATTCTGTATCGGTCTCATTTCCACTCGGGACTTTTTGATCTGTGAGACTGAGCTCGGTTGAATGATGAATTTTAGACATAGTTTGAATAATTATATGTGAAAACATCAAAAAAATCCGATTATTCACAGCAGTTTACCCAAAAATTGAGATTTTGTAACATTAAAATTCGACTCTAGATGATTGAGATTTTGTACTGGTCTAATTTTTACTCGAGACTTTTTGATCTGAGGGACTGTGCTCGGTTGAATGATGAATTTTAGTCATAGTTTGAATAATTATAATTGGAAACATAAAAAAAAATCGATTATTCCTAGCAGTTCATCCAAAAATTCAGATTTTGTGTTAATATTCGACTCGAGATTATTCAGATTCTTCATTGGTCTAATTTTCACTCTCGACTTTTCGATCTGAGAAACTGAGCTTGTTTGAATTCCGATTATTCTCAGCAGTTTACCCAAAAATTGAGATTTTGTAACATTAAAATTCGACTCGAGATGATTGAGATTTTGTACTGGTCTAATTTTCACTCGAGACTTTTTGATCTGAGGGACTGAGCTCGGTTGAATGATGAATTTTAGACATAGTTTGAATATTTATATGTAAAAACATCAAAAAAATCCGATTATTCACAGCAGTTTACCCAAAAATTGAGATTTTGTAACATTAAAATTCGAGTCTAGATGATTGAGATTTTGTACTGGTCTAATTTTTACTCGAGACTTTTTGATCTGAGGGACTGTGCTCGGTTGAATGATGAATATTAGTCATAATTCGAATAATTATTAGTGAAAACATTCAAAAAATTCCGATTATTCTCAGCAGTATACCCGAAAATTCAGATTTTGTAGCATTGAAATTCGACTCGAAATTATTTAGATTTTGTATTGGTCTGATTTTCACTCGAGACTTTTTGATCTGAGGGACTGAGCTCGATTGAATGATGAATTTTAGTCATAATTTGAATAATTATAATTGGAAACATCCAAAAAATTCGATTATTTCTAGCAGTTTACCCAAAAATTCAGATTTTGTAACATTAATATTCGACTCGAGTTTATTCAGATTCTGTATCGGTCTCATTTTCACTCGGGACTTTTTGAATTGTGAGACTGAGCTCGGTTGAATGATGAATTTTAGACATAATTTGAATAATTATTAGTGAAAACATTCAAAAAATTCCGATTATTCCCAGCAGTATACCCGAAAATTCAGATTTTGTAGCATTGAAATTCGAGTCGAAATTATTTAGATTTTGTATTGGTCTAATTTTCACTCGAGACTTTTTGATCTGAGAGACTGAGCTCGATTGAATGATGAATTTTAGTCATAATTTGAATGATTATTAGTAAAAACATTCAAAAAATTCCGATTATTCCCAGCAGTATACCCAAAAATTCAGATTTTGTAACATTAATATTCGACTCGAGTTTATTCAGATTCTGTATTT